>RQOL01000624.1:0-82705 GCA_013076295.1 Sanderia malayensis | reverse complement strand
TGTACAATTCTATTGGAATTTCGCTCTTTGGCACAGAAAATGTCGCACCAATCCTGAGGCTTGCTAGTGTTTTTGCTGGAATAAGTCACATCGATCACTTTGTTGATGGTGTGAGTCAGTACATTTCATTGTTTGTATTTAAAATGCTGCACCTTGTGGAAAATTTACTCGAGATATTCTCAATACCAACAGTACTAACCAATCAATTAATCAGGTCCTCAAAATAAAACCGATCATTGAACTTATATTAATTGAAAAGTCTTACTTCAGCCGACCAGAAGCTTTTATTAGGTTGTACAAATAGAATGCAATTTACATATATTTAACTAACTCTCAAAACAGTATGCACCAGGACTTACCTCGATGGCCGATACTGTACAGTTCATTTGGTCAACGACAACACAGGAGGTTCTGCAATTTGTGTTATCAAGGCAGTACAACGATTACCACCAGATGCTTACGGATGCGGTGAAAGCAGAAATAATAGAAACTGCAAAGGAGAAGTCATATTCAGGTAAATATAAAAATGCGATGCTTTGTTATCATATGTTTATCATTTCTATGGCACCCTTCAACATGTTGGGACCTTATACGCAGTAAGCTCGTTTCTTAACAACAGTTGTTTCATTAGAACATTGATACAGTGTCTCTGTGGTCGAATTTGTCACATACCGATATTCCGTGTTGAGGGTACCGAAATGGTACCCTTCAACATGTTGATGTTAATAATTCTCAAAAAGTGTATCGTAGAATTTGTTTTGCCTGTTGTATATGAGAAATTTTGAATAATACAAACTTACCGAATGTTGTTCTTTTCCTAACTATGACAGCGCCAGACATGTAGCTTGGTGTGCTCCGCAAACACTAATTTTCCTTGGTGACTGGTCTGTGGTTTTATAAAATTATGTATGCTCCAGGGACACGATTCTCTCTACAACTCAATTCATGCTTCACGTGGTAATGTCCACACGGGAATAATATCAGTTTGGAATGCCAACGAAAACAGATAATCTATTGTTTTTTTTCTTGCAGGTTACTTGCAGATTAGATTTATTTGCACTGCTCTGGTCGAAACTATTCGCCTTGATAACCAAGACAACATATAATTTTATTACAGCATACATATAACATACAACATACAACACGATTTACATACGACATCAACATGATTTTTCCAATGCAGCCGATCGACAAGAAACTTTGTATTCAAAAAGAAAGAAGGCTGGCAATTTAGGCAATAGTCATGCAGATTACAGCAGTTGTCGTAGATGCAATACTCTGGTGCTAAGAAGCAAACAAACTGATTACTATTGTCTTTCGTAAAATATAATAATGTAACTAGAATTTGTTACTCATTTTAATAAAAATAATACTTAATAACGAATAACATTGGTATGTAAAGAATTTAGACTTGTTTTGGAATACTACATTGCTGTCATAAACCAAAAAGTCCTACACACGTCAACGAAAAAGAAATACACAACAAACCTTGTTGAAAACGAGTAAACAATACAGTGAACGGAACGTCTGGAGACTCGTTTGATAGCATCACTTCAAGCCCATAACAAATTTCTGCAACAAGAATATGTCACACGTGATTAAATGGGGTCATAGCTAGATTTGTTATAGCAGTATGACAGTATAACTGTCGATTTTTTCATACTGTACAAGTTTGTCTACTACATGTACATAGCTGTGTTTTAAGTATCTTTCAGTCTTGAACTGTAAAGTAACAGCCGTGCAAAAATTTATTAACATAATTACCATGTTCACAGAAAAGAGTGAAAATTCCTGGAAGAAGAACTGGGTGCCCTTTGCTCAGTTTGTTGCACACAGCTCCATCATCTTTTTTCTTCTTTTCAACTTCGTAGCTACCTCTCTCTCTCAACAGTGACAGTGCTGGCCAATAACCATACGGATTTTGTACAGTATTGATAGAGGAGGGCAGAGCAGAAGGAGTTTTGAATGGTGCCACAGACAACAACAAAAGCTTTTTCAATACCGGAGAAAGTTCAAGTGGGGGTTTCCATTCCGGAAAAGAAACAATCAAATCGTAAAGCAGTGGAAAACCATTTTTAACTACCAGCATATCACTTT
The DNA here is from genome assembly GCA_013076295.1 of Sanderia malayensis. Lineage (NCBI taxonomy): Eukaryota > Metazoa > Cnidaria > Scyphozoa > Semaeostomeae > Pelagiidae > Sanderia > Sanderia malayensis. The sequence goes on along the minus strand of RQOL01000624.1, from coordinate 80,608 downwards.
CATCCTGCACCTGACACTTGGCGATATTTTCAGCAACCCTATCAACAACCAAGCGAAGACCTATGTCATTGTGAAGCAAACCACAAACAGGAGTTGCTGAAGACACACCAGAAAATAGCGGTCTCCAAATACGAGGGCAAACAAAAACGGAAGGATCAATCTGTGTATAGAAATGATCTTCTTGAAGTTTAACAGATTCATGGACTGTTATGAAAAGACGATATAACTCGTCGTGATGGCACCTAAGAAGCACACGAAGCTCATCAAAACTTGCATAGTCAAGAGGACTAGTTCTCCCTTTCCTGTTTCTGCCCAGTGTGTACCGTTTGAGCAATTCTCTACAACGTTTATCGGGAACATAAATTCTCTCCCCGAAAATGCTAACGATTAGAGAAATATATTAGCTGTGGTATCGCAAGCTTTCATTCAACATAACGTATTTATATTTTTCAAAAAAGGCAAACCTGACTCTTGGAATAATTTCCTGATTTATGGTCTTGTTTCTCGCCAGAAAACAGTTCCATGCCATCACCATCTCCTTGCGAAACGATAAAGACGTTGCATCCATAATACACATTCGTGGGTGATCTTGACAAATATTACAGCTGAATCCATTTTGGAAATTTATATCCAGCAATCCCAAGAAAGCATACCAGGTATCTTTAAATTTGTTATAACTGAACTGACTGATGTTGAAACCCATCTCGGTCATATCAGTACAGTAAACAGTATAATATGTGAACATTGGCATTCTAAAAAAGAAATGGTATTTAAAAGCATACTGTTTCATAGCACCAAGTGCCACTTAGTAATGAAAGAGCATTTGGCATACCCATGCTGGTCCAGAAAGTATATTCATTAAATAACATCTAGGGTAGGTGTGATATAGAAAGTAACAAACTTTATTGAGTTGATTCTGTAACTCTGCAATTTCTCAACAAGCTGGGTACCAATTAAGCAAAAAAGACTTTACCGATACTTAATTAGCTCCATGAGTATTGAGAAAGATAGGTTACCTCCCATCAAGAAAATGATGCATGAAATTTCTAAGCAGCGTATGGCTAACAATAAAATTTCCCATATTGATGAATCCATCATCAGATCCATCATAATCAATTGATTTGTTGCAATTTCTGCAATTATTTTCAAACACTGAAAAAAAAAGAAAATACCTCTGAGTATGGTTGGTTAATTCTAGCCAATCAGAATATACTTAGTACTACATGACATGGCCCAAATGATAGTAGAAATCCACCAAATATCACATTGCATTTTTCACCCTGTGCTTCAAATACTCCAAGCTGCATGTATAATTTTACAGGAACAGGATCTTTCATGCTTGATTCCATCACAATTTTACAAGTGTTGCAAGCTCCAATGCCATCCCTCAATACAAAACCATGGCCTTTTGCAATTAATTTCAATTCAAGGTTTCCACATTGAGCTCCATGAAAAGGAATTCTCAATGATGAGAGACACTTGAACTGTGCTAAGCTTTCTGGCGTAGAAATTTCATTTAAAATACTATGAGCTATAACTGGCAGAGCTTCACAATTCTTGTGTTGAACAAGAACTTCAAGATGCGAACAGCTTGTCGGTGTTGTGCAACTTCGGCATACAGGTTCTGACCTGCACCTTGTAACAATCCCATGCGTATCTTTGCATGAATCCCAAACAACTATAAAATTCTGGTTTCTTGGAATGGGATACACTGGACAATGGATTTCAGTTTCAACTGTAAAAATATTGACAATTTAATGCAAAAATAGATTACTAATAGGTTTGACATATTGGTCACAGCAATTGATGATGTTCTTAACACAACATTTCAAACCTTGCATTACCTTCAGCATCAATGTATGAAGATGGATACAGGTCATTGACAGTGTCAAATTCTGTAAGAACTTCAACAGCTGCCAAGCAATGATGGCATGGATTTTGCAGTTTTTGAAAACCTAAGGGCAGAAAACAATTGGTGTTTACATTACAAACAATTGCTCGAAAATCCAAAATTGCTTAATGTGAACATCAAGTTGTGAGTTATAGCAGATCTACTTCAATTCTACTTCAATGGCTATAGTTGATATTTGATATTTTCTATTACATGCTAAAAATTGTACTGCATGAAAAAGTACTTTGCATGTATGACATTTTGGGATCCATCTTATATGTTGGCAGTTCTATTTATCCAGCTATTGATGTGTTGGGGACATCTAAACTAAGAATATTACATGGACACCTTTGATCATAATTTAGCAACCTATTATTCAATTATAGTTGTAACTTGTCAGTCACTATACAATTGCTGATGAGCGAAGCGAGTCAGCGATATATTCTTGGTGTTTATCGAGATTTGATAGGAATTTGAGATGCTTTACGTGAACATTTTTGTGGCTTTTATGAAGTAGCGGTCTGTGGAAAATTTGCCTACTGCACTGGGGTGCAAATTGTCTGGCCTAAATTTTCTTCACGGATTTTCACATGGCAGCACGACACATGGCGATGGCGTGAGTCCAAACCCAGAAAGCAAACATTCACATACTGTGATTAATAGTTGTCCGCCATGTGTGGAGCCCCCAGAGGCAATTGTTAAGAATGATTCAATGAATAATATTGAAGTAATCGAAGATGTAAACACATCTTCTTCATGTGACAATCAATTTCATGAAACTGAACCCACAAATTCTGCTGCTGGGACATCCACTGTTGTGGGCCAATACGGCCTATACCAAATTCATTTCGGTGAAATTTTTCAGGGTAATATTTTTACATTTGGCATTGATTCTCATGAAACTGCACCTTTCCATAGCCTTCCTTTCAGAATGATGAATGCTTTCACAAACACAAATTCTGTTTTACTGATATTAGATGGCTACATGTTAAATGTCATAAAAAGAAATTTGAATTATTATGTATTTGATTCACATGGTAGAAATATCTTTGGGTTTCCTACTGAAAATGGATTTGCTGTTGTTATGAAAGCTGAAAATATTACTGACTTGATACAATATATTATAGAGTTGTCTTTGGCTTCGAATGTTTCTTATTTTGAAATTGTGCCTGTTTGTTTTGTGTTTTGCCATCAAACCCAAATTTTTGGTGCAACAGCGCAAACAAAATCAAACACAAACTGTCTCACGATTAAATGAAAGCACAGAAGCAAAAAATAAGAGATTAAAAAGGGCATCAGATTATAAGAAAAGAAAGTCTGGTAGTTCTAAAAATTTTGTACCTGACAAAATGTTGAAGGTAAATAATGCAATACAAAAACATGATTATTTGACAAAATTTGATAACGCTTATGGCCAGATACATCAACAAACGTGGGCCATCCAAAATATCAATAAATTCCATAAAAGTAATGAATCTCTCATGAATCATTGTCCAGTTTGTTTTGAAGCTTAGCCTGTTAAGTCATCAAATTGCACATTTAATAAGATATGCATCAGATGCTCTCGAGACAAAAAGGATATTAAGAAATTTTCTTCTTTAAATTTCATGATACCATCACCGACTCCAAAACAGTTGCAAGATTTAACACCAGTTGAAGAAATGCTAATAGCTAGGGCATTGCCTATTATGCGACTTTATATCAAGCCAGGTGGACAAAGGGGATATGCAGGCCATTGTATAAATCTATGACAAAATGTTGTTAAGTTAGCAGAGGTATTGCCAAGATATCCAAAAGACATTATGGTAATAATTGTGCAAGTTCATGGCAAAAATGATACATTCAAAGATGTGTCTGTCAGAAGAGAAAAGGTCTCAACTGCCCTTCAATGGCTTATTGGAAATAATCCTTTATATAAAAATATCAAAGTTGACATGGCAGCTGTTCAGAATCTTCCTGAAAATGGTGTGCCTGAAGACATAAAAAAAATGAATTTGAATGAAAATATTGATCCCCTGCTATTACAGCCACAGGATGATACTGTTTATGATGAAGATGAATCAACAGCAATAAACTCCTTTTTACCAGTAAATGAAGTTCAACAAAAAGAACATGTACTGTTGGCTAATGAACTTCTTGGAACTGATGTTATGCAGTGGCCATTGTCAAGTGATGCCCCTTTAAATGAATATGAAACACCATTTTTGGCAACCATGGCTTTTCCCACATTATTTCCAGGTGGAAAATGTGATCCAACAAATGAAGAAGTCATCAGAGATACTTCTTTCGCAGAGAAAATAAAACATCTTATGAAATTTGCTGAAAAAAAAGATGGAAAGATGTATTATCGATTTGCCACTCATCCCAGATTTCCATATTGGTGCTTGAACATGATTCAAAGACAACGGGTCCTCCAACAAACTGGTATTTTCCTTAAACAGCATCCAGGTGAAGCACATCTTACATTTGAGGAGCTACATGAAATGGTTAATACAACTAGTGCAAGTGAATTAATGTCCAAATTATCACGATATGTTGGCAACATTACAGGAACCAATGCTTATTGGCACAAAAGAAAAGAGGATCTTAAATCTATTATAATTGCAAAAGGTGCTCCAACAATTTTTTTTACTTTTTCTTCAGCCGATATGCATTGGCCTGAGTTACATTCACTTATGGCAGTTGCGAATCAATCATTAACATGCACACAGCGAAGAGAAAATGTCATAAACAACCCCCATATTGTAGATTGGTTTTTTACTCAAAGAATCGAGAACTTTGTAAAACATTGGTTATATAATACACTTAGTGCAACATGGCATTGGTACAGATTTGAATACCAGCATAGAGGGAGTATTCACTGTCATGGTACAGCAAAGCTAAATAATGACCCTGGGCTTTGCAATCTTGCAGTTATTGCATTAAATGGTTTTCTTGCAGAGAAAGAAAAAGAAAAGGATGCATCCCTGGAACAAGGTTCTTATGCTGGAGAACTTGACGAAATTATTCGCAAAGGTAGTGAAGCATCTGTCACTATTTGCAATTATGTTAATTGATTATTAACCACTGTTAATCCATTGTGTGAAGATGAATTATTTGTTAAGCCTACCATTCATCCTTGCCAGAAATACCATAAAGATGTTGCACAAAATGACAAAGACAGTGACTATTGTGATCTTGTTAATGTTGTTCAAAGACATACTAATTGTAGCCCAAGTTACTGTTTGAGAAAGAAAGGCACATCAGAACTAAAATGCAAGTTTAATTTTGCTTTCCAACATTGCAATGCTACAAAACTGGAGTATGAACAGGTTCATTTGAAGAATGGAGGCTCTACATACAAAGCAAAGATTTGCACCAGACGCAATGACTCTAGGCTGCACAACAATCAACGCTGCCACCTACAGGGATGGAGAGCTAACTGTGATATACAAGTAATCATAGACCATTATGCCTGTGTTGAGTATGTTGCAAAATATGCCTGTAAGGGTGAGCCAAGGTCTCCATTGTTGCAATCATTGTTTAGTGCTGTAATTGCAAAATATAACAATCATACTGATGCTTCTAAAATAATTAAGAAATTGGCTATGAAAACTATGGGAGAACGGGATTATGCAGCACAAGAAACAATGCATCATTTGTTGTCATTGAAACTTAACTTTTAAAATAGTTCCTGTCAGTCTTACTGGCTCAAGACGAGTTAAAAATCAGAATGATCTCAACCTAGATGATGATGCATCAGATGTGGATGAGACAGAAGATTTATCCACTGACAATTCTATACTAGATGCTTATGCAGACCGATTACACACTGGCTCAGAGAATATGGAAAATATGAATTTATTCCAATTTTCAAATCAATATACTATTTACAGAAATAAACTTACTAAAATATCAGCCAATGTAGTTCCCAGATTTTTTCCAGTTTACTCTGCAAATCCACAGGGAAAGAACTATCATCTATATTGTAAATTTCAACTTATACTTTATAAACCATGGCAGAACTGCACAACCGAAATTATAAATAGTGAAGAGTCTGTAGAAAATTACATTCATGCATGGAAGGAGTTTTTGCGAACAGCATTTGCTGAAAGCAATGTTCCGGATTGGTATAACAGATTGCAAGATGTGATACAACATGAAAATGCTGAGCAAAATGGTAATGTGCAGCAAACAAAAAATTGTGAACAAGAGGAGTGGATGATTATTTCTGATCTCCATTCTGCATTTCAAGAAACAATTAATGAGAATAATTTGACAACCTGGCATGAAACCAGGGAACATTATAGCACTGAACAACTGGGTGAATTGACAACTTGGGTAACAACAAATCGACACCAGTTTACAAACAATATCCATCATTATGATGAAGTTGACTTGTCAACATTAAATTATTTACAGAGATCTGCTTACAATACCATTATTAACCACCATTGTAATGAAAACAGAGCAAAAGAGCCTCTTTGTTTAATTATTATCGGAGAAGCTGGTACTGGTAAAAGTTACTTAATTAATGCAATAAAAAATACATTACGAGAAAAATGTGCCATAACAGCAACTACAGGAAATGCAGCATTTAACATAAAGGTATCACCATTTATTCCCTCCTAAAGCTTCCAATAGAAATAAAAGGGCACAAACAACTTGCAGGGGAAATTCTTGCAAGATTGCAGGATTCCCTGAAGAACACTGATTATATCATTGTCGATGAGTACCCAATGCTGGGCCAAAAAACATTTGGCTGGATTGACAGGTGTTGCCGACAATCAACTGCTGTGCATGATACAATATTTGGAGCCAAATCTCTTATTTTAGTTGGAGATCCAGCACCATTGCCTCCTGTTGCAGATAAGCCATTATATTACCATAAACCATCGTCTGAAATAGGTGAATGCTGTATAAATGCTGTAATTTGGGAAGAGTGGGTCTCTCTTGAAGAGGAAGGTCAAACATACATGTTCAGAAATTTAGAGTACGCAAAAGAGTACACAAAGATAAGTATACTGATGAAGTTTTCGTCAACACAGCAAAATCCGGTTTCAGTCTTGATGAAACTGAAAATTTCCAACAGGAGCTGCCTGAAGTAGAACAATCTGTTAGTGAAATGGCAACTAATCGCGCACTTGTGTCTGTAATTGGCGTGAAGCAATTCAACAAATTCTTTTCTTGCACATCTTGTTCACAGAAGCTAGTGGGACAAGGAGAATTGATGAAATGTGATGGCTGCAAACTGATCCAAAAATGTGATGCTTCAAAGATCACTTACTTTGCTCGGCTTTTCATCAAGGATGAAGACAAAAGTGATAGCAAGTTCTTTGTCAACATCCTCCACCAACAGATTATGAGCATTGTGAACAAAAGCGAGGATTGTCCTGATGACCTGACGGAGATGCAATTCACAGAATTGATGCTCCAGCATGAACCATTTGAAGTTGCATACAATTCTGCAGATTCCAAAGTGACAGACATTTATTGACATTTTAACTGCACTTAATTCTGCAGATTTGAAAGTGACAGACATTTATTGATGTATCAACTCCACTTAAATTTGTTTTGTTTTGCAATATACTCGTTTTGTTCACTGGTATTATGCAACAGGATTGTATATATCTAATATATATATTCTACAGAGTCACGTGACGGTGGCGAAACTCTGCCTAAAACAATAGATTCGACCCGAAACAATAGGTCGAACGCCTCAAAACAATGGGACGAAACGGCGAATCGGTGATCAATAAGGCTTTTTTCAATGGGGTCGCAAAAGGTTGACACTTGCATGGAAAGGCTCCGTTTCTGGAGTAGGCAAAAGTTATCTATTTTTGCAAGCCTATTTTAAAAGAATTTTTGACTTATTCCATTAATTGCTCCACTAATTGTGCTATCACGAAAAAACGACCGTTTACGCTGGCGAAACTTCCAAATTCGCGTCGCGAACTCCATTTTCGAACAGAGTGTTCGCTCTTCACGTGACACGTTTCGCCTTTTCCTGCAATTTGATTGGCTCTTTTCGCGCGACTCATTATTCGCCCTCGGGCTGCAGCAGGTACTTTTGGAGAAGACGCGTGTTTTTCTCCTGCACACAAAGGGCGCCTTGCAAAGTGTTTTACGAGCTGATTTATCTTTGTAAAGAGCTACTTATTGTTTCAAAGACCCCTTGAGAGTTGCAGGAAACAATTCGGAACGCAGGTCAGCTGTATTTTAAGTTGAAATAGTTATGGTTTTTGTAGTAGGCGTTGCTTCGCATTCCTTGCAACGCTTAGGCCCAATGAAAACAAAGTCAAAGTTATGAATTTTTCAGGCGCTATTTGCACGATTTTCCCCATTTCAACTTTCCACATGTGTTTGTATGTTTGTATAGTAGGTATAGTATGTATAGTATGTTTGTATAGTAGGTATAGTAGGTATAATATGTTTTTATAGTAGGTATAGTAGGTATAGTATGTTGGTATATAGTAGGTTGGTATAGTATGTAGGTATAGTATGTAGGTATAGTAGGTATAGTATGTTGGTATGGTATGTAGTATAGTAGGTATAGTATGTTGGTATAGTTATATGTATGTATGTATGTATGGGCATGAGCAGTAGCGAATGCAGCACGCAAAGCGCGCCAACCAGATTAAGCTTTGTTTACTTGACGGGCTCCGGGGAGGGAGCGAAGCGATAGTAGGTATAGTGTGTTTTTATAGTAGGTATAGTATATTGTTATGGTAGGTATAGTATGTTTTTATAGTAGGTATAGTATTTTTTTATAGTAGGTATAGTATGTAGGTATAGGTATGTATTTATGTATAGTATATGTTTTTATAGTAGGTATAGTAGGTATAGTGTGTTTTTATAATAGGTATAGTATATTTTTATGGTAGGTATAGTATGTTTTTATAGTAGGTATAGTATTTTTTATAGTAGGTATAGTATGTAGGTATAGGTATGTATTTATGTTTTTATAGTAGGTATAGTATATTTTTATGGTAGGTATAGTATGTTTTTATAGTAGGTATGGTAATGTATAGTATGTATAGTAATGTATAGTATAGTATGTATATTCATTTATAGTAATGTATAACATAATGGAATTTATAGCACAGTAGATATATACCTTAAGTTATATACCTTGCAGAAAACTGCCACATTCAAAACAGTGATTGAGAAAATATTGTATTTTGTTTACATAATAAAGAAAGACAATCAAATAACAATCCATCAAACAATAAATAATATATAATAAAGTCAAAAATATATTATAACTTCTAGCATGTAAATTTTAATACTAAATAGTGTTGTAATTTCATAGTGATTTGTAGGGAAATGAAAGAAGTTTATGTAGGGAAATGAAAGAAGTTTACTGAATGATCACAGCATTATTTACTGTGGGAGTCAACCTTTAATTAATGTCCATTTATATCTACTTATGCCTTACCTGATTATTATTCAACTTAACATACCCTCTCTATTTTTACACCAATTCGTAGTTCACTCTGATCTATAGTCCTTGCCATTCTTACTTTCACTATGTGGCATTATTGTAGCATAAGAATTCACCCAACACCACGTTGTTTCCATACGTCCAGAATACCTCGATTTCATTCTTTTCCATGGGGCCATCTTGATATTGTTGCTATAGTTTCAAAAAACAATAGCTTTGACTCGAGCGCGCGAAAAACCTTTTCAGATTTCGATCGCACCAATTTCAAGTAAGTGAAAAAATTTTCTAGATAACATTTCAAAGTTTAAACATTTAAGAAAACAAAGGCAGATTAACTAAAACAGCCTTGAATGTATCCATAGTTATTAACAACAAGTTTACAGTCACTGTGTACCATTTTTAACACTACGCTACCTTTTTTTACTTCAGTATTTGTTACTCAAGTTACCTGCTCATTCAGATTTGTAAGTATCTTCTCCTATTACTATGATTTTCAATCTTTGCTCTTCATATATTAATTGCCACAAATTCCGACAATATTATCACAATGTTGTTAATTGAGATATACAACATTTTTCAATTCTTCATGTTTCTCCTTCAGCAGCATTTTCCATTAACTTTATACTAATTATACATGCATTTCAACATTTCATTTTAAGAACATTTTAACATGGCAAATGCAAAGCCAAAGGACAATCCAATTGTCATAACTGTTGGCAAAGAAACCAAAGTAATTATATTAAATACATTAAAATATTTATTAGTACATTTCTCATCTTCATAACTGCTATCAACCATTACTCTTTCCATGTGTTTTTCTGCTGGGAAATAACATATAGCAGTATTTCTGCTCTTAAAAAGCAATGTGCGATTCAACTTTGTTTTTGGAACGGGGAGAAGAATCCCAACAAATGAAATTGTGTACGTACACCTTTTACATTGCATTTCAAATCTCTAACTACAAAATGTTAACAACCTTTAACATAACAATCTGATATGTGTTCATTTACAGAACACAAAAAGAGGCTTTTATTAAGATTGGCAAAGGCCAACTAAAAAGAAAGCCCAGCAAAAAAGAGGGTGGGAAGGTGGTCACTCAAAACCCTTCCCACAAACTTTCGGCAGAGGAGGCCGAATTGGCACGTGGTGCCAAAATTGTTAAAATTTCTTATTTTAACATGTAAATACTGTACATGGTTTTACAGTAAAAACCTGCATATAAGAACCTCCTATTTGTAACAACCTACCACCCAATATTCCATTTTTCTATGTATTTTTTCATAGTCATGTTTAGATGATATTGTCTTCACCCAATTTTTTCATTCTTTGCTACCAAAATAGCCTACAAAATAAGATGGAGGATGTTATATGCAGGTTTTTACTGTTTGTAGATAGTTTTTAAATAGTTTTTAGTTTGTAGTTATGTTGTTCGATAGTTTGTAGTTATGTAGTTTTATAGTTTGTAGTTCTGTTGTCATGTAGCTTAGTGGCCTTGCTCATGCATGAATTATTCATACTAATAATAACTTACCTTTTCGGCCTACCAATCAATCTCACAAATTTCCCATATTCATGCATGCCCAATGCCTTTTCCTGTTTAAATAGTTCATAATTCAGTTCACATTGTTATATTCAGTTCCATTCATATATTATTGTTCTAATTTTAAAACCCACATATTAATTAGACACTTACCACACAAAAAACCAAGTAGGGACATCCTTTCATTTTTCTGTCCAGCAATCAGCACCTGCAAGCAACAATAAAATTAAGTGAAACCATTAACCAAACACACAGTTTCAATAATTCAGAATACTTTCTAGGTTACAGCAATGCCAACTCATTGCTTATAGCAGTATGAGCTAGCCCACCAAAACACAGAAGGAGAGTAGATTTCCATTATTCCTATGCAACTGCTCTGAATTTGCCCTTTTTGCTTATTTCATACAACAACTAGAGTAACAAACTTACCCAAGCCTGCCATGCCTGTTGAAAGGATGCATTATTCTCTTCCAATATGTAAAAATTTTATAATTGATAGATAACAATTAAAGTTAAACACACCATAACTCATTATAGTTTGCTTAATAGTGTTTGATTGAAAAGATTGACAAAGATCAGATTATATTATTACCATTTATCTTATTACTCCGATTTGATCGGCTCTCTTCGTCGTCAACGCTATCTACCGAGGTTGAGGCTTCTTTTCCTTTACAATATAATAATAAAAATTTTAATAATTTCGCAAATCAAATTCTGTCTGGCACGTGAGAGATTGTTACAATGTTTCCTTTGTCTTTCTTCTTTTCCTTTGTCTTCTTCTTGCAGGGACAGACAAGACGTGCACACGTGCCTGCCCCATAGTGTTAACGAGGCTTACACTCCAGACGCTATCGGCCACTTTTTATCAACTTGATGCATCAGAACCCTGTGATCTCCATCAAATTGCCCAATTGAACGATAATATATTGTTTAAAAAGTATTAATATTGTTAAACCAACTGTAAATATTCAGTAAAATGAACATAACATAATATTTTAAAGTTTATAATGTTTCTTATCTTATCTCTTATCTCTTTGAGCCCAACCAGTCTGTCACGTGCTAATCTTCTCCTTCCCACCTTTAAAAGTCAGAAGGATGAAGGGGAAATCCCTTTCCACGAGGATTTTCCCTCCTTTTTCGTCACATGACGCGTATAAACCAATCACAGAGACGATGTAGTACAATAGAAATCCCGCCTCTAAAATTAGACTTTGTCTATTTTTAACCGGCCAAATTTTCTAAAGGCTATAATTATCTTATCTTATTTATCGCTGAGTAAGTATACCTACTTTCAACATGTTTTAATAACTACAAGCTAGCCAGATTACTTATCGCAACTTCGCCTCATAAGACAACAATTATTGTTTTTCTTGGTATGCTTTCAATTACAACAACAGGTTACGTGCTGTGCAGGTAACTTCTTTATCAAAATTTTAAGTTTACAACTATTCTGATTTCTCTTTTGTTTCTACCCATAGATTTGAAAGACACAAGGCTAGGCTCGGTAAGAAATTTATTATTTCACTACAGTTTTCCTACCTCGCTGATCTATTTACCTCTTTAATTGTGTGTTTTTCTTCTAAATAAAGGCCCGCCTAAATCTATTTTAAAATAACGGACACTTCTCTTTCAGAAACTCATTTAGACAATAAACTTATATTTTTGTTTTTTATTTCTCTCTTTCCAAATGAGCCTCTGTACAACAAACTATTTCTTTAATTCAGTGTTTCCTTCATGGATAGTAAGTATATTAACAACAATTTCTCAAATCGTGTTTCAACAAATTATTAAAAACTGCTGCACTCAATTCAACCGGTCTATTTTTATTTACTCGGGTATTCTGAGCTTTGCCCATTATTCATTTCCTTTTACTACTTATATTTTAACTATGAATTTACTCTATTCCATTTTAGTGACTGTTTACCTAACAGAAACGACCACAGTTTAAAGGTAAGTATATTCATTTAACATAAATTAGATTTTTCCATTTACTTCTTTACCAATTTCAACTCATCATTATGCAATCCTTGAAATATATTATATTTACTTCTCTGTGTTTCAGCTTTACACAAGGCTATAATTATTACCATTGTTGTTGCTATTAGGACCATTCTCAACAAGCAATAACATTCACAATAATTTGGCCTAATTGTATATATCATACTTCATATTTCTCTTTCATACCACAACGTGCACCTTGCCGCGCAAGGCCAAGAGAAGTATAACCGGCACCAGGCGTAGAAATCAAGTGCGGGAGAATATGCAGCATCACAGACAGATCAATCAACAGCTTCAACCTCAAGAGACGGGAAATGCGGATAACCCACTTGCAGCAGTCAACGATCCTCAACAAATGCAGCTCGAAAACCGTCAGCTAGAAGCCCCTGAATATCAGCCATTTCCAGCACAGTATCTCCTTCCACAGATACAGCCGATGGAGATGGACATGGAACCAGAGCTTCCCATTCAGAACCAAGAGCTTCAAGCAGCAGAACAGCCTGCAGACATTGAAATGCACGAGGCAGTTCCAGTACCTGATGAAAATCAGATACCAGAACCAGTTGATGATCAACAAATGCAAGTTGACAACCCTGTCCCCGAGAACAATGAAGTTGAAAACCTCATCCCCTTCTCCCCATTACCACACCACTTGAATAAAATGAACAGAACATGTATTCATTGTGGTGCAAAGTACTTCAAAGAAGAACAAAACACAAAAAAACAATACAACAAATGTTGCATGGGAGGTTTAATTGCTCTGGATCAAATTCAACCACCTCCGGTCGAAGTCATGCATTTATACACTGGTGATACTGCTGAATCAAAATATTTCTTGAAGCACTTCCGCCAATACAACTCATTAATGGCCATGGCATCATGGAAGGCTAATATTGTACGTCATGCTAGAGCTGGACCACCAGTTATCACAATTCATGGGAAAGCATATCACCTGACAGGTAATTGATACAATATGATTCCAGTCATTATCAATATAACTTATTATTCATTTATGCTGGCTACAGTTGAATTTCTATTTACCTAACTTATGCTTTGCATCATTAACAGGTGTAACAGAAACAGACAGATCCAGAAAATATGCAGAACTATACATCATGGATACGCAACAAGCCTTGCAGGAATGGCAAAACACTGCAGGAGGACAGCGTCTTGATTTGGACATCGTTGCACTTCTCCAGAATGAATTAATGGCAGTCAATCGATTTGCACAACATTTTCGAAGCATGGGTGAAATATTGGAGGAACAGCGGCAGCAAGCTATTGCAAACAATCAGCCTGTTCCGAAATTCAAAATGATCATAACAGGTCGCCCACAACAAGATCGCAGATACGATAATCCTACTGCCAGAGAAATTGCAGCTATATACACAGTACAGAATGGAGGTGCACCAAATCCTGAAGACAGAGAACTGCAAGTTCAAACAAGACACGGAGATCTCATGAAGATTTACGCAACCAGTCCAAGTGCAGATCCTCTCACGTATCCATTGATATTCTTTCACGGTGACAGTGGTTACAGTTTGGACCTGCAACAATTGCCGACTGCAAACGTAAGGGGTTAGCAAAACATGAATCGTATCCGACGCACCAGACTAACCCTCACCGAATACTATTCATATAGAATCCAGGTCAGGGATGCATTCTCAGCCATCCACATTGCATCACTTCTATTTCAACAGTATCTGGTAGATGCATATACGAAGATAGAAGGCAATAAACTGCACTGGATTATGAAAAATCAACGTCAACTTCGTGTTCATGCATATCGTGGCCTGATGGATCATCTGCACAGAAGAGCTGAAATCAAAAACCAGATGGCCAGGGCTAACAATCCGAATCAGCCTGTACATATCGATGTTGGCCGTGTTATCATTCTACCGTCATCCTTTCCAGGCAGCCAAAGAAACATGTATCAACATTTTCAAGATGCAATGACAATCGTAAGGAAGTATGGCAAGCCAGACATCTTCCTCACAATGACTGCCAATCCTAAATGGAAGGAGATAGAAGAAAACATTCATCCGTATCAGATTGCCAGTGATCGACCAGACATTGTCACAAGAGTATTTCAACTCAAACTCAAAGAACTACTCGAAGACATACTACACAACAACATTCTTGGACATGTCACTGCACATGTGTATGTCATAGAATTTCAAAAGAGAGGACTACCACACGCACACATAACCCTGTTTCTTTCACAAGCTGATAAACCGAGAACACCACAACAGGTAATATTTACACACTTAGATATAGAGATTGTAATAATTCTTACTCATATACATAATTATATTTATAACATCAAATGCAGAGTATGTCATAATGGACATGTGCTACAACTATTCTGTACGTGATCTCAATAATAATAGTTGCTAATTATCATGTTCATTATCAGGTCGATCAACTCATATCAGCAGAGATACCGGATCCACAGGATGCAAAATATCACAAGTTGGTCCTAAAGCACATGACACATGGACCCTGTGGAGTTTTAAATCCTCATTGCGTGTGCATGGAAAATAACAAATGCAAAAAGCACTTTCCGAAAGAACAAGTTGCTGAAACTCAAATCAATGTCAACGGCTATCCTCTCTATAGACGACGCTGTCTTCATCCAGTCAATGTGAATAATCGCATTTTGGATGATACCTGGGTAGTGCCACACAACAGACACCTACTCATCAAATATCAGTGTCATATCAATGTGGAAATATGCAGTACAGTTAAAAGTGTCAAGTACATTTTCAAATATATCCACAAAGGACATGATATGGCACATGTTGAAATTCTTGAAGAAAATCAACAACAAGTACCTCAAGAAATTGAACACGACGAGGTACGCCAATACATCAACGCAAGATATATTGGACCACATGAAGCTGTCTATCGGCTTATGCAGTTCCCCATGCACGACAAAAGCCACATAGTTAAACGGCTTTCTGTTCATCTACCATTTGAGCAACAAGTCATCTTTCATGACAATGATGACGAACAAAGGCTCAACAACATTGGTGATAGAACAACACTTACAGCATGGTTTGAACTCAACCAGCAAGATCCAGCTGCACGTCAGTACCTCTACCATGAGATACCAGAGCACTATGTCTTCCAGGAGCGTTCAAAAACATGGACAGCCAGACAACGAAGAACAATGCCACTCATTGGTAGAGTAAATCAAGTGCAGCCCAAACCCTGCGAGCAAAAATTCGCACTCAGACTCTTGCTGTTGCATAAACGAGGAGCTACGTCATTTGAAGACCTTCGAACGGTAGAAGGTCATCTATGTGACTCTTTCAAAGATGCAGCATTAGCTTTAGGGCTTTTAGAAGATGATGCCGAAATCACACGCTGTTTACACGACGCAGTCATCTTTAATATGCCACCACAACTCAGACAGTTGTTTGCCACATTGCCACTCTTTCAAACGCCTTCAGACATAAGAACACTATTCGACACCTTCAAAGAAGCGATGAGTGAAGATTTTGTCAGACGTGATCAACTGGACAATCCAGACATAACCTTTCAAGACAGACACATGTATCAATGTCTACTTGATATTGACAACAATTTGAAGGTCCATGGTTTGTCAATCACCAACTACGATCACCTTCCTCAGCTACCGGCTGACTTTGTCATTCCAGAACAAGGTGATTCACAGCTTAACATGATGATATTCACTGTAATTACTTAGCCCATATATGCTTATATTGATACAAAATGAACTATTGTTTGTGTTTTCAGAGGAGGATCACATGGATGTTGAAAACGAAAGAGAGCAAGGAGAACAAATGCACGCTGCATTGAATCCAGAACAACAAGTGGTGTACACAGCCATTATTCAAGCAATTGAGGTGCAATCAGAACAGAACTGTCACTTTCTCGACGGACCAGCTGGCACAGGGAAAACATTTCTCTACAACACGTTGGTTCGCAACCTCAATGCTTCTGGACACAAAGTTCAGTGTATGGCTTGGTCAGGAATTGCAGCAACACTGCTTATCAATGGCAGAACATCGCATTCACAATTCCAAATTCCAATACCACTGAAGCTGGAATCAACATGCAATGTCAAGAGACAGAGCCGAAGAGCACAAGTGTTGCGTGAAACAACCCTGTTCATATGGGATGAAGCTTCAATGATACCAGCATTGGCATTACAAGCACTTGACAGACTGCTTCGGGATATCACAAGAGTTGACAAGCCATTTGGTGGCAAATTCATGTTACTTGGTGGCGATTTTAGACAAGTTCTACCGGTTGTTCCCAGGGCAGGAAGAGAGCAAATCGTATCAGAGAGTCTTAAATCATATCAAATCAGTGATTTGTGGGCACAGTTTCAACAACATCGCCTGCACACAAACATGAGAGCTGTTCAAGATCAATCGTACAGAGAATTCTCAGAATGGCTCCTAAGACTCGGCAACAAACAAGAACCACATGATGCACTTGACAATATCACTTTGCCACATCAAATATGCACATCTTCGCGAGAGGAAATGCTCAACTTCATATATCCCGAGCCTAATACACCACAGTCCCACCTCATGCTGGATCCGGTAACCATGTCAGAACGTTGTTGTCTTACCCCAAAGAATGACTTCTCACATCAAATCAATGACATCATTCTGGAAAGACTACAGACCCCTGACAGAACATACTACAGCACAGGCAGTGTGATAACAGAGGATCCAGATGAGGAGGTGGCATATCCAATTGAGTTTATCAACAATCTAACTCCTAATGGATTGCCGTTACACCGACTTAGACTCAAGGTATAATCTTGCTATGTAATAATTACGTATACATGAGTTTAAGTCCACATTAATAGCACTTTTTAAGCCTGATTATCCTTCATTGTCACAGTACTATAATGCAATACACATTGTTATTTGCAACTCTCTTCGTTTAAGGTTGGTGCAACAATCATTCTTCTGAGGAATCTAAATCCAAAGAAAGGTTTTTGCAATGGCACAAGACTTATTGTACGCCATCTCCGACGTAACGTCATCACAGCAGAGATCATCACGAGGGAACACAGAGGCCAGCAGGTCATGATTCCCAGAATAACATTGTCAACACAAGACACTGAGATGCCGTTCAACATCAAGCAACGGCAATTTCCAGTCAGACTAGCAAACTGCCTTACTATCAACAAGGCACAGGGACAATCTCTCAGGTATGTTGGTTTGTATTTACCTGAGCCCGTGTTCACACATGGTCAGTTATATGTGGCCATGTCAAGAGCAACATCATTTAACGGGCTCAAAGTATTCCTCCCAGAGGAAACACACATGAAGACAAAAAATATTGTCTTCCAAGAAGTCCTGTAAAGGTCTTCACACACCATAGAGCATAAATCGCGTTGCTCTCAAGGGCGTCTACCAAAACACACACACACAAATCACGAGGGCTCAGATTGTGGTTCTACCGGATCGGCTTTGTTGCACTTTATAGTGTGACGAACATTCATTCCTGGTTTGCCACGCCACTTCAGTTATTAAGATCCACCAAGAACGATCCGGACACTTTCACAACACTCCAGTGTCCGGGGGTGTTTATCAACAACAACACGATCTGGGTCCTGCGTAGCGCCTGTATCAAAAGAGATATGCTTTGCCATGCTCTCCGATATTGCCTATGGGAGTATGGCTTTCCTTTTCTCTGTGAAAACTGCAATCTGTCCAGTACAATAGTTTTTTGGATAAGAAATTGCATACAACATTAAGATTATCCCTCTCTCATCCCAATAAGTAATGATAACTAATGTACTTATTAGAATTTACCCTTGAATATGTAATATTACACATTCCAAATTAAAATTGCAGTTTTCATGAACACCAAGGAAACCTCGAACAAAGGTTACCCCTTGAAGTTGGTGTTCGAGCTTTAAACTAATGTAACCGGCAATCTTCTATTTTTACTATGACCAAACTTAATGGTGAGAACGCACGAAGCATGGAGAGAACAGACATCCGTGTGGTTGATTTGTGGCACGCAAGAGTGAATTTGATATTGAACAATGCTGTCAACATCGCTGGACACTCCACATGATGAATGAAGACATTAATACAATCTACATACAATTATCTCTCATTCATCTTCACCATCCATGGATAACTGTCAAGAATAATAATTAATTGATTACTATTTTTTTACTAATGTAATTTTTTTACATATATAAAAAGATTGCAGGATTAATCTACTCTCTATTAGTATCTAATAACCTTCATCAATGTTAATTTTTAATGAAATGCATTTCTATAGTTTATCTTAACCACTAATAGAAGTTTATCTCACATTGAAACGAGGCCATTGCATCACATTGAAAAAGACTTTGGCCTCATTTCCATCAATGGCACGCACCGCTAACTTTTGAAATTCCTTATGAAATAGGATGAATTTGATTCATGAAATTTCATCAGTGTGATACCCATTGCGGGTTTTACTGATTATAGTGATAGATAGATAGAACAGCTAAACTTTGGCATCACAAAAAATTATCAAGAGGACAACTTTAAGTTTGAAAACTATCTCCAGATTTAACAGAGAGCATTTTCAATGTGTCTTACAGGTAGGTGAATACATTTAGATCTTATATTTAACCATTTGCAATTCAATCACCAGCTTAATTTTTGTTAGGCCATCCAAGCTTCACTGATCTGATTGCCCCATATTTACACAACAGTTTCTTTGGTTAGGCCATGCAAACCTCAACAATTGTTTTACAACTTTACAGTTTCGCTGATTCAAAAATAAATTTCTGGTGCCCTGACTATATGTACCTACGTAGTGCCAACTTGGACTCAAAATAATTCTTCCAGTTTTTGCCACTTTATGGATTCCTTTGTGTTCATTGCCTCTATGTGTTACATACATCAACATCTTCTTGAAACTAAAGTTTTTTCCCAATATTAATGATGAATGACCTAAAAATCATCTTCAAAGGCTTTTCCTGTTTAGTTTCATTGCTGTATGTCAAGGAAACTACTGTAATGATGTTTACGGTAATAATTGTATTGAGCTCTAGGAAAACTAACCTGGGTGTTACATACACACACTGTCAGGTCATCTAATTAATAATTCATGCATTACATGAACACTTAACAATTGACATTTACCAGCCTCTTAATGCACAAGTGCAGAAAGCCAATAAAAATATATTACAACAACATGAAAGTTTGTTTCCACTAATTCATAAACAATTTCTATCTACCTCTTTTTATTAGTACATCAAGTTGTGTAGCAAAGCATAAATATAATTTTCACAGATTTTGCATTTCAAACATGTTTTTGAAGTAATCCACAAAGGGAATCACTGCAGCTTCACAACTATCATATTGTTCTATTGTCCTGTATTATTTGGCACTATTAATTATTTCTTTTTACTTAGTGAAACAAATGCTGAAGTGCTGAACCAAAGCTGTCAATGTCACTAATGTTTGCTATTCACACCATGCAATTGTCAAATGGCTCAAACAAACATTTACTACAATATATATGAAAAGTCAATGGAATCCTTAACAAACTCATGGAAAGAGAATTCTGTCTATGTAACTTTCAATCACATTTTAATTCCACTAGCCTTTTGCGACAGGCTATTGCCTCATAATAATTGACTGAAATGGGAAACTGCTAAAATGAGAATGTGTTACCTACATCATTGTGATTCAAATGAAATTCTTGCCCAATATCAAACCTCATCTGTTATGACCTATGTATATTAGTCAAATCTAAGTTAACTTATGATTTACATTAATTAGCTTTTCACTAACCTTTCACCAAAAGTATTGTGTTTTCAGAGGTCTATTGCCACTATATGATCCATTTTTGCCTGTTCACCAATACGAGGCTACATTTCTCAAAACAAGGCTAATCTGTCAATCTCTATTCATACACCCCCAAAAATGTGCTATACTATTGGAAGCATAAGCGAAAGCGAATAGAACACGCGCATGTGTACCAACCAGTTAACTAATCTCAACAACAGACTATCAGACGAGCGCAGCAAACCAATCAATTGGACGGGGCATGAGCGCGAGCCAATGCAGCGCGCACCATCCAATCACCGGTTCTTGATAACACACTCTTAGGCGAGCGGAGCGAGCCAATCTAATCGATGGGCGCGAGCGGGAGCGAGTGCAGCGCGCGAAACGCGCCAACCAGATTAAGCTGTTTTTACTTGACGGACTGGGGCGAACGAGCGAAGCGAGTGATGACCCCTAGTACCTATATATTGTTAGTAACATGCCAGTGACACAAATCAATTAAGTTCTAACAAACACCATTTTGATCACCCAGTTGCAAAAAATCCATTTTATTGCTGTATCTGTGTGCACCAAAAACCTCTTTCTGCAATTCATCCAAATACATACCATTATGTTGAAAGTCTACTTTTTCACTGGCAAGTTCTTATCTAATATATATATTCTACGGAGTCACGTGACGGTGGCGAAACTCTGCCTAAAACAATAGATTCGACCCGAAACAATAGGTTGAACGCCCAAAAAAAATGGGACGAAACGGCGATTTGGTGATCAACAAGGTTGGCACTTGCATGGAAAGGCTCCGTTTCTGGAGTAGGCAAAAGTTATCTATTTTTGGAAGCCTATTTTAAAAGAATTTTTGAGTTATTCTATTAATTACTCCACTAATTGTGTTATCACGAAAAAACGACGGTTTACGCTGGCAAAACTTCAAAATTCGCGTCCCCGACTCCATTTTCGAAAAGGGTATTCGCTCTTCATGTGACCTGTTTCGCCTTTTCCTGCAATTTGATTGGCTCTTTCGCAATTTCACGTGAACAGTGACACGTTTTTCGTTATCATGCAAATTTGCCCTGGGCAGGCAGCAGGTACTTTTGGAGAAGACGCGTGTTTTTGTTTTGTACACAAAAGGTGAGGTGGGCGCCTTTCAAAGTGTTTTACCAGCTGAATTATCTTTGTAAAGAGCTCTTAATTGTTTGAAAGACCCCTGGAGAGTTGCAGGAAACAATAGAGAACACAGGTGATAGCTTTGTTTTGTTTTTTGAATGAAATAGTTGTAGGCTTAGGTTTTGCAACAGGCGGCCGCCATTGTTGCTTTGGCATGCTAACAACGCTTAGGCCATGGTCAAAGTTTTGAATTTTTCCGGCCCTATTTGCACCATTTTCCCCATTTAAATTTTTGACAAGTGTTGTCTGATAACACAACTAAAATAATGTGTTGTTTATTTTTTGTTTTGTTGTTGTTTTTTTACGATTTCCAACAAAGTTGCTTTTCTCTCGAGAAGGAGCAATTTTTCATGCAACATGCGTTGTTTTTGCATTTGTGAAAATTCAATTTTAGCCTGCCACAATTGATTATTTTTTACCCAAACACTTTCAATAATTGTTCCCCAACATATTACTTTCATGTTGGTTTTTTTTTCGTTCAACTGGGTCACTATTTGCCACGGTAAATAATATTTTTAGTTGCTAAAGTGTGTTCAGAGGTTTTACTTTCTTTAGAAATGTTACGTCGTAGTATGTATAGTAAGGTATGTATAATAGGGTATTTATAGTAGGGTATGCATAGTAGGGTATGTATAGTAGGGTATGTATAGTAGGGTATGTATAGTAGGGTATGCATAGTAGGGTATGTATTGTAGGGTATGTATTGTAGGGTATGTATTGTAGGGTATGTATTGTAGGGTATGTATTGTAGGGTATGTATTGTAGGGTATGTATTGTGGGATATGTATTGTAGGGTATGTGTTGTATTGTATGTATTGTAGGGTCTGTGTTGCAGGATATGTATTGTAGGGTATGTATTGTCGGGTAGGTATTGTAGGGTATGTATTGTAGGGTATGTATTGTAGGGTATGTATGTAGTATGTATGTATGTATGTATATATGTATGTATGTATGGGCATGAGCTGGTGAAGCGTACCAACCAGGTTAAGCATTGTTTACTTGACGGGCTCCGGGGAGGGAGCGAAGCGACCAAACCTCATGTATGTATGTATGTATGTATGTATGTATGTATGTATGTATGTATGTATGTATGTATGTATGTATGTATGTATGTATGTATGTATGTATGTATGTATGGGCATCAGCGGGAGCGAATGCAGCGTGCGAAGTGCGCCAGCCAGATTAAGCTTTATTTTAAGGAAATGTCCGTATTATAGAGATGCAGTCATTGCAGTATTTTGACAAAAATATTAATCAAGGCAGTATAGTAACGCCTATTTCTTTGGGAACATTCCACAATCCGTGGCTGCTGTATTTGTTGTGTGGAGAAAGCCGTCAGAGAGCGTTCTTCAAAAAATGTACACCGTAAAACAGTAACTAAACAGTATTTATAATAATCATTTGATAATAACATGATAATAGGTAACCAAATATAATTGTGAAATTTTGTAAAATGCAAGCCTCTGGTTTTCAGAAAAACAAAATTGAAAGTTAATGGAGTGATATATCCATTAATAATTTTTGTAAATCAATAAACTTTGTATATATCAATGTTGAAGTTAGAGAGTCGAGAATTTAATTTCTGAATTTCACGAAAATCAAAGGTACCTAAAGATATAGGATATAATATACTAGGGGTCATCACTCGCTTCGCTCGTTCGCCCCAGCCCGTCAAGTAAAAAAAGCTTAATCTGGCTGGCGCGCTTCGCGCGCTGCATTCGCTCCCGCTCATGGCCATACATACATACATACATACATACATACACACATACCTACATACATACATACATACCTAAATACATACCTACATACATACATACATACATACATACATAACTACATACATACCCATATACATACCTACATACATAGATACCTACATACATACATACATACCTACATACATACCTACATACATAGCTACATACATACATACATAACTACATACATAACTACATACATACCTACATACATACCTACATGCATACCTACATACATACATATATACCCTACAATACATACAATGACGTAACATTCCTAAAACACGTAGAGGTGTGAGGGCAAATTTCCTCATGGCAAGCGACCGCCCCGCGCCCATGCTGCCCCCTGAAAGACCTTTCTGAATATTGATAATTTCAGTGTAAAGTTTGCAGAAAAAGAGTTGCCACAGAAAAATCAATCCATCCTCGAAAATTCCAACTTTTTCCCCATTAAAAATTATATCAATACGTAGCTCAGGATACAGCGAACACGTTGCAAATAGTCTCATCTTTTAAATAAGTAATACTGAATTCTTAGAGACAATTTAGTGGAAGTGTCTTCAATGTATTTTCGGATCCATGCAAAAAGCAAATCCTTTGAACACATTTTAGCAAGGTTTTAACGTGGCAAATAGTGATCCAGTTGAACTCAAAAAAATACCAACGTGAAGGTAATATGTTGGGGAACAACTATCGAAAGTGTTTGGGTAAGAAATAATCAATTGTGGCAGGCTAAAATTGAATTTTTGTAAATGCAAAAACAACGCGTGTTGGATGAAAAATTGCTCCTTCCAACTTTGTTGGAAACCTGTAAAAAACAAAAAAAAAACACATTATTGCCCCGCACCGAGGCGGGGCCTTGTAGGACGCCGCGAAGGCGCGTATGAAAATCTGCCTGGAGAGACAATCTCAATCTGTTCGTTTTTCATGGTTTAATTTTTCGTCTTTCCTGTTAAACCGGTTTTCAATTTAGTTCAACATGCCATACTTTTCAAGCCAACTGATTTACCAATGCTGACAGCTACAAACAGATACCTACACCAACCATGTGAGGCAGAGGCATATGACATTTAATAATGTGGCGTGGCCTCAGAACTTCACAAGTTCAGTTCAGACTTCAGTTCCTTTTTCTCTGCAGCACAGAAAGTTTGGTGAGTGTTTTATTTTGACTAAGTTTTCCCATTATGGGAGATAAATTTGACAAAAGTAGTAATCAGACAGGCTCTAGCTTTAATTCAATAGACTGGAAGCCATTGTCTGATAAAAAGCCAGGTTTCGATTGGGGAACCAACAGAATTTCACCAGCACCAGGCGTTGGCCTAACATCAGTTTCAATTACACGTGGCAGGATTCATTTTATGAACGCAGTTAGATTGCATACAGGAAAATATTCTTGTGCCGTAGACTGTTTTCTTGAAGTTTGGAACAAAATATTCAGATATATTTTTGATGAAACATCGTATGACAGTGAATTTTTCATTTATAATTACTTTACCTCTTAATAACAAAGTATCTATACTCAAACAAATTTACTCCATGATTCTTCTAAAACTGTTTTTACATCGTTCTTATATAATACACATTTCGAAAAATGTGGATAGCTGCTACCACAATCCAGTAATAGCTTTACATGTATGTTATATAATAGGTGGCTCAGAAAATAGCATTGCTGTTTGATAATTCGTGAAAATTTGAATTTATAGTTACTCATAATTTTTTATTTGTTGGGTAATGCATTTTTGGAATTAAAAATTTGCTTTTAACTACGATGTAACATCTAATAACACTTTCAAAACCCTGCTTTTGGTACATACATTTTTTTTGGAGAGTTAAAAATGTTTTTAATGATATTATTTTATGGTAAATTACCAAGGAGCAACAACAACTGTTACCTGGCATTTCAAAGTCATATTAATGAAAATTTTGGGAAATGAGAACATAAAAGCAACGTTGTTATTTTTGTATTTTTATACTTAAGTTATGCCATACACCAAAATTAGACACTATTTAAATCTTAATCTATACAAAATTTTAAAATATTATTGAAACATTAATATGCCATTGACTGACTTTACCTTTTATACTACTCCACAAATCCAAAATTTTTAAATTGGCCCTGACATGCTGACATCGACTTATTACGATTTTTCAAACACGGATATTTTTTTGAGCCACTCGGTACTCTTTATACATTTTCATATATTTTTCTATTGAATTTGTTTACATTTATATTGCAATATCCGAGACATTTTATTTCTTGTTTCCTTCTCTCCCGTATTTCCTACCAATTTTCTCATGATGCTTATAATGGTGAGGGCCATTTAGTATTTACTATTGCTAGTTTTAGTTGTGTTATCAGACAGCACTTGTCAAAGATTTAAATAGTGAAAATCGTGCAAATAGGTGGGGAAAAATTCAAAACTTTGACTAAGGCCTAAGCGTTTTAGCATGCCCAAGCAACAATGGCGGTCGCCTACTACAAAACCTACAACTATTTCATTCAAAAAACAAAACAAAGCTATCACCTGTGTTCTCTATTGTTTCCTGCAACTCTCCAGGGGTCTTTCAGTCAATTAAGAGCTCTTTACAAAGATAATTCAGCTGGTAAGACACTTTGAAAGGCGTCCACCTCATCTTTTTCTGTACAAAACAAAAACGTGCGTCTCCTCCAAAAGTACCTGCTGCCAGCCGAGGACAAATTTGCATGATAACGAAAAACACGTCACTGTTCACGTGGGTTGCGAGAAGAGCCAATCAAATTGCAGGAAAAAGCGAAACGTGTCACGTGAAGAGCGAATACTTTGTTTCGAAAATGGAGTTCGTGACACGAATTTGAAGTTTCGCCAGCGTAAACCGTCGTTTTTTTGTGATAGCACAATTAGTGGAATAATTAATGGAATAACTCAAAAAATCTTTTAAAATAGGCTTCCTTCTGAATCACCCACTATAAAAAGTCGGTGTAGATTTCTTGTCAATCAGCGCCAACACCAACAAGAACATTTCAGTAGCTCAAGACTGATACAGTAGTGATGCAGTCATTGATTTCGTCTCAACCACCTCCGCGAAAGCAACAATACCAAAGCTTGACCACATTTTCAGTGATTTTGGTGTTCCTGATCAAGTATAAAGCATTTACTTGTCAATTCATACAGCCTTAAAGCCTTCTGTTCCTTCAGGGTATCCTACGAATATAGTCCTCTTTGATTTTCAATCCAATTTCTTTCTGAGCTAGGCTGGTATATGAGCATAAGTAATGCAACCAAACACCTTCAGGTTTGCAACATGGGGCTTTTCTTGAAAGAAACTTTCATACGGCATTTTATCTTTCAAGGCTGTTGTAGGGCTACGATTAGGTATACCGCCATGTTAACCACCTCAGCCCAAAATCTCAATGGTGGATTTGCATGGTATATCAAGGATCTTGCAGATTCAACAATTGTACAATTCATTCTTTCAGCTATGCTATTTTGGGCAGGATGATAGGGTACAGTCAGCTGATGTGAGATTCCTTGTTCTTTCAAATATTCGGCAAATTCTTTTGAAGAATATTCCCCACCATTATCTGTACGTAGAACTTTAATCTTTTTGCCAGTCAGGTTACTGACAATATTGATGAATTCTTTTAGTTTCAGCAATACTTCAGATTTCTGATTCAAGAAATATACACTGGTATAACGCGAATAATCATGAATGAATGTTACGAAATATTTAGAATTCCCAAAAGAATCCACATTCATTGGGCCACAGACATCGCTATGGATAATTTCAAGCACTTCAGAAGCACGGTGTTCCGATATTGTGGGATATGGCGATTTGTGCGGCTTTACTTTTACGCATCCTTCACACAACAATTTATTGCCATTTAAATGAATGGTATCCGTACCAATAACCATGTTTTTCTCTGATAATTTTCTCACATTATCCATTCGCAAATGACCGAATCTTCAGTGCCATAATTCTAAACTGGAGTTATCTTCCATTGTGTTAGCTTCTTCAGATGTCCTTTTCAGTATGCAAAGTATTTCCTTGTATTTCACCCAGACCCAAAACTTTTGAGTTCCGTATAATCTTGCATTGTGGTCCTTCTAATTGTAGTAAAGCCCCCAAATTGGTCATCGCTTTGACAGACAAAAGATTTTTGCATAACTCTGGCAAATACCAAACATTTTGAAGAGCAATGTTTTGTTCACAACCATCAATATCAGTTTTTCGGTGATATATTCCTTTTCCGTGAGCAAGAATGACATGATCATCACTCAGATTTACTGTAGCAGGGTTCTTGAACTCTACATAATCAGACACGCATTCCCTTTGATATGTCATGTGCTGAGTAGCACCTGAATCAATGATCGAAGAATTCTTTTGTTTACTGCTCAAGTGTGACGTGGTTACCAAAGCTTCTTCGTCATGATCATCATCGTCATTATTATTACTACCACCGTAATTTGCAGAACTTGACAAAATTGACTGATTCACATTTCTGGAGTTCTTCTTTGGACAGTCTCTTGCATAGTGTCCCTTTCCTCTGCAAAAATGTGCAACAAATTCCAGTGAACAATAATACAGAAGACGGTTTATCAGCATGCGAGCTATCAGCATTGCCAGCGCCATGTGATGCGGAACTATGCCCTCAACCTCCACTGTGATATGATCCTCAACAGCCATGAACATTTCGCTTTGCAAACAGTGCATTCCCAGATTTCTGCAGATCCAAATTGTCGGAATTTTGATCAAAATCATACAGCAGCATGGCTTTCAATTTCTGAAAGGATAAATTACTTTCGCCCACAGCATCCAATGCTGTAATTAATGGCTTGAAATCATCAGGCAAACTCGCTAGTAGAGTCATTGCCAGCTCTTGATCATCAATCTCAGCTCCCATCCCTCTCAATTGATTGTAGAGCGACTTCAGGGTATTAATGTGTTCTAACATGTTCCCACTTCTTTGGAATCTGCATGAAGAGTACTTCTGTCTCAGCCGTACTTTCTGCAGAATCGATTCGCGAGCAAACTGTTGTTTCAAAGTCTCCGAAGCTTCTTTTGCGGTGTTAGTTTCCCTGACGTGAATTTGTTCTTCAGGCTCAGCAGCCAAACAAATCTAGGTCGAAGCTTTCTTTGCAGCTCGTCTGATGTTACGTCATAGTATTTTCTTTGAGCTTCTGACACAGAACTTGCAGGAGCAATTGCAGTTCCATCAACCTGGTCGAATATGTCTTGATTCTCCAAGTACAATTTCATATTAAACGTCCATGCCCGATAGTTCAAGGCATTCAATTTGGAAAACTTCATCGCTTGTCCAATATCTTCAGAGGAAGCCATTTCCTCACAAGGGTCAAGTTAACATCAAGCAATTCAGCGATTCTTATTTTATACATCGTCCTGGGCCCATAATCTATTAGAATTTGTTATTAACTATTACGCATTGAAGAAGAAGAACAATCATAGAACGAATAAGAATAACTAACTGATCCAACTAATAATCACAAACGTTAAAGTCATACAATCTGAAACAATAGTAATAAAACAGCAGGCAGCATGTCAGCAAGTATATGATGTATAGCGGGGATCATAATAATAATAATTGAGTTCTTAACATTTTACAACTTTATAATTTCCCTGATTCCAAAATAAATTTCTGGTGCCCTGACTATATATGAGTATAAGCTTGGACTCAAAATAATTCTTCAGGTATTTGCCTGTTTATTGGTTCTTTACTGTTCATCGCCTCTATGTGTTACAAGCAAAATACATTGACATTCTCTTGAAACTGCAGTTTTTTTCCAATATTAATGATTATATAATTATACCTAAAAATCATCTTCAAAGGCCTTTCCCGGTTAGTTTATTGTTGTATGTCAAGGAAACTACTGTAATGATGTTTACAGTAATAATGATATGAAGCTCTAAGAAAACTAACCTGGATGTTACACAAACTGCTGGGTCATCTAAATAATAACTAATGCATTACATGAACACTTAAAAATTGACATTTACCAACCTCTTAATGCACAAGTGCAGAAGGCGAATCAAAATATATCACAACAACATGAAAGTTTGGTTCCATTAGCTGGTAAACAATCTCTATCTATATCCTTCTATTGGTACATCAATTTATGTAGAAAATAATAAAGATAATTTTCACAGATTTTGCATTTCAAACATATTTTTCAAGTAATCGACAAAGGGAGTCAATCAATGTGGCTTCACAACTATCGTGTTGTTCTATTGTCCTATATTATTTGGCACCTTTGTATGGTCATACAATTTTTTTTTAATTATTTCTTTTTTTCCATTTGATACTTAGTGAAACAAATGCTGAAGTGACGAGCCAAAGCTGTCAATGTCACAAATGTTTGCTATTCACACCATGCAATTGTCAAATGACTCAAAAAAAATTTACTACAATATATATGACTAACACCGGCGGACACGTTAAACAATGGGCTCTAATAAAGTTGATTAAGTTGTCATAAGATCACTGTTCGTCGGACACGCAAAGGAATGCAATTTTATTTTAAATCATGTAACTCTTCGTAATTGCATGGATTGGCCAGGCCTATGATTGATGGAAGGCCTGGATGCGAATTTGTATTCGAAGGTTGTTTTAGGTCTATGATGATTTAAGTTGAAACGATTCAGATGTTCATAGTTGGATGTATTCGGGGGCTATGTGATCCATGGAAGGGCGAAGGTGCTGTTCCATTCCGAGGTTGTTCGAAGTTGAAGTTTTCGGTGATGCAAAAGTTCGTGCAGTTTTGAGGGTGGCAGAATAGTGTGAATTCAAACGCCACAGGGAGAGGTTTTGTCAATGATTAGATGGTGGGGACGTTTGTAGTTTAGAATCAATGGGAAGTGAAAAGAGTTCTTTCAGCTTGAGCAGACGTTTATGTTAATCAATAGAACTGAAGGGAAAAGTAGAGAAAAAATTGAGGGACTTACCAGTGGAGTTCTTTGGGAAACAGTTCTGAGCAGCGAGTTCCAAGTAAAATTGTAGATGATTGCAAGGAAGGGTAGAATAGCTTTTGGATAAGTGGATGTGCTTTGAATGGCTTCGTTTGAGTTAAATGACAAAATTGCTGTTTTGAAATTGGTTATTTAGGTCGTTGGATGGAGAGCTATAATTGTCAGACATCAACAACAACAACATCAGAAATTGATTATTTAGCGTTTTAGTATTCGAATTTATTATCGAAAAGATTTTTTAAGGCCTGGTTACACTGTAGATAATAAATTAGATATTCCCCCAGACATACCACAAATAACCTGTCTGATAGATATCTTCGTGTGTAACATAACGCAAGATATCTAAATTCCAATTAGCGGCAAGAAGCAAACTGTCAAATTGTGTTGTGAATTATTGATGAATAAAATCAAAACTTTTTGATTTTATTCATCAAGATTTTCCCAGCATGATGTGTCAAATCGTGAGACAAACGCACACCGACTGTCTCGCATTGTATTCCTTGGCAATTTTGGAAGCGAAAAACATTATAAACACTTTATAATCGATTCTGAACAATAAAATTGACGCACAGAGTAAATTCACAAACTAGGTCATTGAAAATGGAAGCTGATAATTCTTTTGACATGAATTTACTTTATTATAACATGAAATTTCCATCCTCGCTCATATTTTTGCATGGCACAATGGCACACCCCACATCCACAAAAGGTGGCTGGAGAAATGTATGAAATGTATGATAAGATGTTTTCGATGTTCTTTTACGTAAATACCTCATGCTTTGTCACTTTTCTCGCTGGTTATAGTTGAGTCACGATGCTTTAACTGTATTATCTAAATTGTTATCTAAATGGTGCGTATACACTATAAGATAATCGTTTCCGTTTTTAGTGTTTCTAAATTGGGAATATCTAATTCATTATCTACAGTGTAACCAGACTTTTAAGGAGATAATTATTGAGAATTTTAGGGGGCGCAGAAGTTTCTATAAAGCATCGATGAGAATGAATTGAAAACAAAATAAGAAGGATATAGGGGAGTTTAGTAAAGGGAAATAGAAATAAGTTATCCACTTACCGGTGAAATGGTGAGAAGTAAAACGGCAGCAAAAATAAAACGGAACCATCCAACCAAAAGAATTCATTGGGTTTGCGTGCGGGCTCCAAAATGGAAAATGAAAATGGAAAATAAAAATGGAGATGGAGTGTAGGCTCGCTTTAGGCAGGAAGGAACTTGCTGGTGAATGAAAGGCCAGAGTAAGAGAAGATGCTGTGGGATTAGTGGAAAATGCAACAGGGATTCATTGTTTCGAAAAAGGTAAAGAAGGCGCGATTGATTTTTGCAGGAGGACTATATTATGGAGATGCAATAATTGTCAGGGGGTTGCTCGGCGCTGCAGGCGGGAATACATAAGGGGAGAGTGAAGAGACGATGTGAATGGAGAATTTGCTGAAGATAAAGACGTTTTTGATGTGGAAAAATATAAAATAATGTAAAAAATGTATAATAGTTATTGTTGAAAAAAGAATTGAATTTTGAGTTCATGTTTTTTGCCTTTTCTTTGATCTTTTGTTGCTTTGTTTTGCGATATGGGTATGGCCGGGGCTGCAGTTGGGTTGGTGGCTTGTCAGGTTGCATTTGGATGTCATCTAGTTGTGCGAGGGGTTCTTCGGTTATAATGTCTTCGTCCAGGGATTTGTTTAGTTGTTCGAAGAATTCCCTTTCACGGCGCAATGTGTCTTGGTGATGCATTATGGTTAGTATGTTGTTGGTTGCGTGTTGTAGCTGCTGTTGTAATTTTTTGATGTGGTCTTTGCACATGTTGAGATGTCGGTTTATAATCGTCATTCTTGTTTTGGTGTTCATATCTGAAATTGTAAACAGAAAATATAGTTCTTTGTTTAAATTAGGTGTAAGGGAAATGTAATTGAGATAAGAATTATGAGAAAATCGAAAATATGATTATACATGAATGAAATTGTAGATGATACTCACCGATGAGAAGTGCGTAGTTCGTGTTGAATAAAATTTGCTCATTGTGTTTGTTACGTAGGAGAGATTGCGATTGGAAAAAAGATATTGGTTTGTTGTATTTATGCGTTTGGGTGGGGATTGGAATGTGCAAAAGAAATGTATTGATCTGTGGGAAAATAAAATAAGTGTTGAATATATAGGTTGGTGTGGATTGATGAAAGGAGGGATTAGGAAGGTATCCGTGGAAACATTGGTGTTGTTATGATTGTTAAGGCTAGGTGTTGCGCTGTGAAATTCTTGGAATTTTGTTTGTGAAGAATAAAATATTATAGGGTATGGGGGAATTGGAAATGTATGTATGATGTAAGGGTAATGTAATGAATGAATTGAGTTGATTTGCTGAATTGGATAAGATGAAGCATTCAATTCAATTAATTTTCAATTGAGATACGTGAAAAAAATTGGAAAGAGCTGTTGAGCTATTGTGATAGCTGATGTGGACATGTGAATTCGCATGTTTTTGATGTCTTGATAGATCTATGTTGTCTTTTGCTTGGTTTATATGAAAGGTTTCTATATTTCTCAGGAAATCTGAGAAGTTCTAGAAAATGCGTCAGATTTTGCTTAGAAGGAGACATTCCTGAAGGAAATCGTGAAAAAGGTCGAAAATTGCTGATGTTGAGAAATTTTCGTCAGAAGTAGCACGCTTGGTGGCGGTTGTAATGAAGTTAAAAGTAACAGTGATATGAGGATTGTTTATGCGTGTTTACGGGTTGACATGGAGATAACTGTCGTGGGGAGGTAGTTGTTGATTGATGGACGTGTTTTACAATAGTGA
Source organism: Sanderia malayensis (assembly GCA_013076295.1). Classification (NCBI taxonomy): domain Eukaryota; kingdom Metazoa; phylum Cnidaria; class Scyphozoa; order Semaeostomeae; family Pelagiidae; genus Sanderia; species Sanderia malayensis. Next base: position 47,272 of record RQOL01000624.1, on the reverse strand, counting down.
AGATAGATAAGGTATGTAGGTAGTTAGTTGTTGGAATACATATTTCTGTTGGCAATCGTTTGGACTGGTTGGATATGTTGGTGGCAGTTAATTATAGAGGGAAGAAAATGGTATGTTTTTGAAGATATATGTTTATTTCAAGAATCGCGTAGATCTCATAGTGTAATGTTTGAGATTAAGTAATGTACGTTAAATGTGACAATTTCATTGTTGAATGTTGTTTATGATATTTGTAGGTGGTGAAATGGGAAGAACGGGTTTTTCGGGATAGAAGAAAAAGATTGCCGAGGAAGTTATAAAAAATCGGCGGATCAAGTTTGTGATGTGGGGTGAAGATGGGAAAAGATTGGAAGACGTAAAGTAAGTGGGAGTTGGTATATTTAGTTTTTGCGTAGTAAATGTTAAAAATTGTTATGGAAATAGTAGTATGAAGATATGATGATTGTTTAAAAGGGATATATTGTTATTTGCAGTAGTGTGAAGATTTTGCATGTCAAGGTGGTGAGAAGAAAGAAGTATGCAAGAAAGGGAGAATCTGGTTCTGAAGAGAAGCAAAAGCAGGGGGTCGGGAAGAATTATACATTCAATTTTTATCAATGATAACGATTGTGATTAAATAATAAGTAATTAAAATTTCATGTAATCAAAGAGTTGAAGGTTATATATTGCAACAATTTATAAAATGAAATACAGTTTATTTATTTCTACGTATCTCCTTAATAGGAATGCGATTGTTATCAGTGGGTTGAAAGGTGTGTTTTCTTGTGGGGATATATGATGTTTTGCGTTGGGTAGGGCAGAGTGTTTTGACTGTCGTTTACCGTCCATCGTCGAATTGGACCCCGTACCCTCGAATATGCCCCCGTCGAATATGCCTTGGTGTGAAAGAAAATGTGAAAAATAAATCTTGTTTTTAAAATCCCCACATTGCGAGAATGTGTTTGGAAGTGTATTAAAGGATAATAGGCATGATCTTAAATGATACGAAAAGTGTATGGGCGCCAACTTTTGTTCTCTCAGGGGGGGGCTCAAAATTTTAAAAAATGGAAAGGAAAAAAGGTATAGACAAATTCCCTGTGACTTTTTTTATTGTGTATAATAAAAAAACAAAACATTGCAATAGAACAGATATAAGATCATTGTCTACAGTATCATGAGTGCAATTTTTTTTAGTGTTTCTTTGATAAAATAAGCGTGTTTTTGAGATCCTAAAGAAAGTTTCCAGGGGGGCCTAACCCCCATAAAGTTTCAAGTCTTGTTAGGTTCATATGAAAAGTGATGCAGGTGATGGTGAGGCTGGTGACTTTTCAGGAAGTCAACTCAGTGGCAATATTGAGTTGATTTGCTGAATTGGATAAGATGAAGGATTCAATTCAATTCAATTCATTTTTAATTGAGACACGTGGAAAAAACTGAAAAGAGGTATTGAGCTGTGGTGATAGCAGATGGGGAACACGTGGATTGGCATGTTTTTGATATCTTGATAGATCTGTTGTGTTTTGCTTGGTTTATATGAAAGGTTTGTATACTTTTGAGGAGTGATGAAAAATTCCTTAGCTTTTTGTGAAAAACATAAATTACTGAGAAAAATTGCAAAAAAGGTGGAAAATTGGTCATTTTGAGGAATTTTGGTCAGAAGTGAGTACACTGTGCAGTTGGAAGTGTTGTAGGATCATGAATGGCAAAGCTGTAAATGTGAGTATGTGGCAGGAGCATGGTGTAAAAGTTATATAAGGAATTGGGGGGGGGGTGTGAAATGTGTGAAGGATAATATGAGTAAAAATTTAGAAGCAATGTAGATTGAATGGTGTGGTAAGCGAAGGTATAGAAAAAATGGTTGAAATTTGTGGTAGAAACGTTCAGGCCTCACTGTTAGGTGAAGGTTAAAGTTTGTTAGGAGTTAGTGTTGAAGAAATTGAAATTGAGAGAGGAGTTAATTGAGCATGAAAATGTGAGAGATATGTGCGATGAATTATTTATGAAGATAATAATATGAATAAGATAGATGTGTATATAAATAGGTTATAATATAGGTTATAATATGTGGGAATGATGACTCATCTGTGATTTTGAGCATTGTTTATTGCATGTGGTATGTTTGTTGCAACTATTAATGTTGCCGGTTTGTAGGTGTAGTTGTTGAATTCAGGTGTCACAAAGAAAATGGAGTGGTGTTGCCGGATGCATTAGTTAAAAGCTCAAACACCACGTCAAGGAGCATCCATTGTTTGAGTTTTCCTTTTTTTGTGAGAGCTGCCATGTTGTTATTATTTAGGATTTAAGGAAGGGATATTGAATGGGAGTTAAGGTGTATGTACGTAGTGGGATGGAGTTATGGGTGGGGAAAATGGCAGCTGGCACAGAGTGAAAGGAAATCCATGTTCCCGTAGGCAATATAAAGGAACATGGCAAAGCGTAACTCGTGGCTTACCTGTATGAAGCTGTGAGTTCTTTGCCTGAGCTGTATGAAGACATCAGGTGTTTGGCTGAGCTGTATGAAGACATCAGGTCTTTTGCCTGAGCTGTATGAAGACAGGTGTTTGCCTGAGCTGTATGAAGACACCAGGTCTTTTGCCTGAGCTGTATGAAGACATCAGGTGCTTGCCTGAGCTGTATGAAGACACCAGGTCTTTTGCCTGAGGTGTATGAAGACATCAGGTGTTTGGCTGAGCTGTATGAAGACACCAGGTCTTTTGCCTGAGCTGTATGAAGACATCAGGTGTTTGCCTGAGCTGTATGAAGACACCAGGTCTTTTGCCTGAGCTGTATGAAGACATCAGGTGTTTGCCTGAGCTGTATCAAGACACCAGGTCTTTTGCCTGAGCTGTATGAAGACATCAGGTCTTTTGCCTGAGCTGTATGAAGACATCAGGTGTTTGCCTGAGTTGTATGAAGACATCAGGTCGTTTGCCTGAGCTATATGAAGACATCAGGTATTTGCCTGAGCTGTATGAAGACATCAGGTCTTTTGCCTGAGCTATATGAAGACATCAGGTGTTTGCCTGAGCTGTATGAAGACATCAGGTCTTTTGCCTGAGCTGTATGAAGCGATCAGCTGTGGGTAGTGAATGTTACAGAACTTCTTTGTAGACAATGTTTTTTGTTTTGTTGTTGCTTGGTGTGAATACTTTGAGTCCAGAGAATGACTTGGCTTTAGATATTGCAACATAGAGTTGTCCATGAGCAAAAACAGGTTCTGGCAAGTAAATACCCACATGTTTCAAGGATTGTCCTTGTGCCTTGTTGATGGTGAGGCAGTAAGCAAGTCTGACTGGAAATTTCTTTCTTGTTATGGAAATTGGCAATGATGAATCTTGGCAGGTCATAGTAATGCGTGGAAGCATAACGTACTGGCCCTTGTTCTGTGTTGTGATGATCTCTGCGGCTATGATGTGTCGTTTGAGATCTCTCACTATTAATCGTGTTCCGTTGCATAGTCCTTTTGCCGGGTTGATGTTTCCCAGCAAAATGATTGTTGCTCCCAGCTGTAACAGAATGAGATTGAGTGAGGTTGGAGAGGAAGCAAGGAAATTTAAAGGAGGTGTTGAAATATAGTGTGCATACCTTCAATTGTAGTGAGTGAAGAGGCATTCCACCAGGAGTCTGTGGATTGAGAAACTCCATGGGGTATGCCGCAGCTTCTTCTGGATCATCTATTTGAACTGTGTCAACGCTGAGGTATTGTTGCCGTGGTGTTGGAAGTCTTTGCAGAATAAGTTCGTTGATGCGATGTGAGAACTCGTTCTTTGGTGTCAAACAACAACGGCCGGACATGGTGTTGGGATCCAGTAAGAGGTGTGCATCTGCTGATTCAGCTTGAGGATAGATTGAGTTCATGAGGTATTCAAGAGATTTAATGCAGATTTGCTGTGGGAGGGTCACGTGATTTAGATCATCGTGAGGTTCTACTCCGTTGCCTATGCGGAGAAACCAATCTGAGAATGCTTGGTAGGTCTCATCTTGAATGGCTCTCATGTTTGTAATGAGTCTGAATTGTTGGAAATGAGACCAGAGATCCTCCACTTTTCGTGACTTGAGGCATTCTTGCACTACTCGTTATCTGCCTGCTTTCTTGATGACTGACAGTACTTGTCTGAAGTCACCGCCAAGCACGAAGTATTTGCCGCCGAAAGGTTTGTGGACTTTTGTGATGTCTCTAAGCAAACGGTCAACCGCTTTGAATGCTGAGAAAGTTGAGAAAGAAACAGTTATCTGTTGACTGTGTCTCAATGGCGTGAAGAACTGTGTTCTGTATGTGCAGTTATTCTGGGTTGAGTTGTTGGAGCATTTGTTGTCCTTGCTCTCGTTCTTGTTCGATGTTGATTTCGTCAGCTGCCTGTCGTGGTTGAGCATAGGCGGCAGGTAGCTGCGGCATTCCGTACATAATGGATTGAGAATTCCACACGGCCCGTGCATCATGTGTTTCTTGACGATGTGGTAGTCATGGGGGTGGGTGTTTTCGTCTGGGATCTCTGCCCATATGATGCGATCAATATGCTCTAGTGTGCGTGGTTTGTCTTGGTCGGCAAGAGATAAGATCATATGAGTGTGTGGCAGTCCACGCTTTTGAAATTTCAAGTTGAAGACGTGTGTGAAAATGTCTGGTCGGTCTTGTGGCTTCTGGTTCGGTAGCAAATTGCCCAAGATTTCTTGCCAGCTTGGATTCGCTGTGAATGTGAGGAGTATGTCTGGCTTGCCGTGTTTTCTGACAATGGTCATGGCATTTTGGTAATTCTGTTGCATGCTTCGCTGACTGCCTGTAAATGAGGACAGAAGATGATGACTCATCCAACATTGATGTGCTGTGCGGTGCCCGGATTGCGGGCTTGAGCGAGGAGATTTTGGTGTTCAGCTCGTCTGTAGAGGTGATCCATCAGTCCTTTGTATGACTCAACTCTCAGATCTTTCTGATGTGTTCTGATGTAAGTGAGATCGCTGCCTTCTACCTTGGTGAATGCATCAACCAAGTATTGTTGAAACAGTAGTCCTGAAAGGTGAAGGGCTGAGAGAGGTTCTCGGACTTGGATTCTGTATGCGTAGAATTGGCTGGCTGTCACTCTGGTGTGGCGGTGTTCGGGTTGGTCAGCAGGGATTTGTGTATGGACCGCTGGAAGTCTTGCGATTGCTGTAACCATGTTCGCCGAACGGAAACAGCAGTGGATAGGTGAGTGGGTCGGCTGCCGGATTGGTTGCTTTGATGTCAATCAGGTGGCCGTCATGTCTCTGGATGTGCATGATTCTGTCATTTTGATCTGGTGCGGCACCGTCCTTTGTGCTGTAGATTGCTGCTATTTCTGCTGCTGCTGGATTCTGGCACCTGTGATCCTGGTCAGCTCTTGACGTGATGACCATGTCGAATGTGGGAATAGGCTCCTTTGCTGCAGTTGCCTGTTGCTGTTGTTGCTGCAGTATCTCGCCTATGTTCTTGTATTCCCGAGCATATGGGTTGACTGCAAGAAGTTCATCTTGGAGCTTCTTGATGGTGTCTCTGTTCAGATTTCTGTTGGTAGGGTTGTTGGCTCTGTGCTCAAGAGCTTCAGCCGTATCCATGATGTAGAGCTCAGCATATTTCGGTTGTTGCCCTTGCAACGGGTCAAGGTGGGCTGAAGGGAAAAGCGAGGCAGTTGATAAAAATCGTTGATGCAATATTGAAATGTTGAAAAATGAAATATATTACTGTGTAAAAGAAGAATAAGTAAAAGAAGTGGAAACAGAATGTGAAAGTACCTGTTCTGTCATATGCACTGCCGTGTATTGATATCACGGGTCGCCCCGGGTAGTTCTAATCGCTGGACCCCACGACTCGGGGACTCTCCTGACGCACGACTATACGACCTACGGTAATACGACCCATGTCTGTAAAACTGCCAAATTTGCATTATTTTCACTGTAATTATTGTAGCGAAGTCAAAGGCACTGTTTTGAAGTATGAAACGCAGTTTGGTGAGCATAGGAACAGAAATAAATGCTTTTCGAGTAAGCAATTTTGCCAAAAAAAGCACGCTGTCATTGCAAATCACTGAGGTTTTCATATCGTAAGCAAGGAAACTGCGGTGGTAGCAATCGAATTTCTGTGGAGCCACGACATTGACATTTGCACCGTAATCAAAATTCCGTCCTTTTCAGAAGCGTTGCACAATCTGAAACCACCGGTAGTAAGAGAGAACAACTTTAAAGCATTTCATATAAATGCAGAAAGACTATTCTGCTATTGTAACGTCTGTGTTTGTTATCATCCATCAAATATAGCAACAAAATGTGAATATATCACAAAATAACAACAGCTGAAACAACGAAACATGGAAACCTTATCAACGTCATCATGCTCATCATTATAATCGTTATCCTCATTATTATTATTATTTTTGCACCCTGCACCCTGCACTGCGCAGGTATATTGAGTTTTTGACGGCTAGAAAACACTTGGAAAGTTTTCTATGGGATGCAAATGGCCTTAGTTACCGGAGGTTCGAGTTACTCCTGGCCTGACTTATCATGATTTTGCTGTTTTTATGAATATTATTTCTTTTCGAGTTTATTTCATATGTCTTTATCAAGTAAGAGCACATTCTACAAAATAGTCACAATAGACAACTACTCAGATCATGTCATTGTAACACCATTTCTGTTTGGCGTAAACAGAGTTAAAAATTTTTTCATAGATTCTTGAGAAGAGTCATGGATAGGATAGATCTATAAATTCTCAAAGATAAAATGCATCTGATGTTGGTTTGGTTACAATATATAAAATTTGTTACTTTAAAACTTGAGTTAATTATGCGCGGATGTTTTTCATCGTGTGATCTACGCTCATCAACAAGGAAAGCTCGTATATTCCCTCCCTTTGGTATGTCAATGACTTGCGAAAGGCAGGCGATCTTAATCTGGCATATCAAGTTTTACCCAGTCATCATCAGTATCAGTATCATCATCATCATCATTATCATCATCATTGCCGTTCCCCCTTTTAGAAAGAACCGCTGGCAGCATGCTTGACATTCCATTGTGGCGTGCTTGACACGAACATGAGACAGATTGAGAACGAGGTGGTGACTTAGTTTTTAGTTAGAAATATATACATTTTAGAAACCATTGCAGATTAGAAGGTTAACTATTTGTAACTCTTCAGCTTCCAGTTCTAGTCATACTTCTCTTATTCATGCTGCCGATAGTTTGTGTTCAGAATAAAACATGCTCATATTTTGTGTGTCTGCTTTTATCAAGAAGTTGATCTGAGTAGTTGTGTATTGTGACTATTTTGATGGAATGTGTTCTTACTTGAAAAAGATAAATGAAGTAAACTCGAAAAGAAATAATATTCATAAAAACAGCAAAATCATGATAAGTCGGGCCAGGAGTAACTCGAACCTCGGGTAACTAAGGCCCATTTGCATCCCATAGAAAACTTTGCAAGTGTTTTCTAGCCGTCAAAAACTCAATATACCTGCGCAGTGCAGGGTGCAATAATAGTAATAATGATGAAAACGATTATAATGATGAGCATGATGACGTTGATAAGGTTTCCATGTTTCGTTGCTTTAGCTGTTGTTATGTTGTGATATATTCACATTTTGTTGCTATATTTGATGGATGATAACAAACACCGACGTTACATTAGCAGAATAGTCTTTCTGCATTTATATGAAATGCTTTAAAATTGTTCTCTCTTACTACCGGTGGTTTCAGATTGCGCAATGCTTCTGAAAAGGGTGGAATTTTGATTACGGTGCAAATGTCAATGTCGTGGCTCCACAGGATTTCGATTACTGCCACCACAGTTTCCTTGCTTATGATATGAAAACCTCAGTGATTTGCAACGACAGCGTGCTTTTTTCGACAAAATTGCTTGCTCGAAAAGCACTTATTTCTGTTCCCATGCTCACCAAACTGCGTTTCATGCTTCAAAACAGTGCCTTTGACTTCGCTACAATAACTACAATGAAAATAATGCAAGTTTGGCAGTTTTACAGACATGGGTCGTATTTCCCTAGGTCGTATAGTTGTGCGTCAGGAGAGTCCCCCAGTCGTGGGGTCCAGCGATTAGAACTACCCGGGTGGCCCCCTGCCCGGAAGTTGTGGTATGTTTGCTGTCCAGGATGCCATTGCCATGGAAGCATTGTATTGACGGAATTTGAAAAGAAAATCTTTTGATTCTCGTTGCGTTTCTTGTGTATCGCCAAGGAACAGAGACATCAATACTGCACGTGGAGGCTGTATTTCAGGCAGTGTGACAGCTCCCTCGCGACAGTATTTTGTGTACTTGTTTCTCGTGTTCTCGTGTTCTCGTGAAATACTTTGCAGCACAATGTTGTGCAAATAAATGTTGTCTGCTTGAGGATTTGCTGGTTGTTCTGGTTGGGGTGGCAGTTCTGGAACGGCCGGTGGTGGTGGCTGTTCGTCTGCTGCTGGTTGTACTGCCCTCTGTTGCAATTGTGGCAACTGTGGCCTCAATTGCATGGGCTGTATCTCTGTTGGTGGCTGCTGTAATTGTGGGATGAATTGGACAGGCTGCATCTGTTGTAGTTCTGGCCGGAATTGCAAGGGATGAATCTGCTCTGGCTGCTGCTGGCATTCAAGTGGGAACTGGAATAGATGCATCCGTTGGACCGGTTGCTGTAGCAGATGTGGCATCGCCATTTGCAATCCTTCGCCCACTGCTGGGTAGGCTGCGGGCCAAAACTGAGCACCTTGTTGCGCTTGCAATGTTGTGATTGCTTGTTGCTGAGCCTGTTGTTCTTGTAACTGCAACTGCAGCATCTCGTTGAGTGGAACAGCGACTGGTTCTTCTGTTGGACGTGTTGCAATGGTTTTGGCCTGTCGTTGAGGGCGAGTCCTTTTGTAGGCCTTCTGCCGTTCCCTTGCTGGTCGAGATGTTCGGGGCATTTGTGACGGTGTTAAAAAAGAGAAACAATGCATGAAAAACAGAAAGAGCTATAAAGGTTAAATATATATACAGTAAATAAAAAGGGGATGGTTTTGTCTCAGTATATACAGCAGTGACAGAACGTTTATCTGTAAAAGATGGAAGACACGTAATAAATATCACGTAGAAATATCAGCTGAAAGGAGATCAAAACATCAAAATGAGAGTATAAACTTCGGAAGAACGAAGTAAATCACCTAGAAAGCACGTACCTGTGTCAAGTTAATATCAGGGTGAAATCATAATTCTTTGGAATCTCGATGTCTGCAATAATGTGGAATAAAAAGTGGAATGAAAAGAGCATTTCTCGTGGCAATAATATAATTTGTCAACAAATCGAAGGATGAATTGAGAAATCACATGACCATTCCAGTGGAATATAATTCAGAGTATATTCAAATTTGTAAGAATCAAGGAAATGACGGGAGAACCAGTTACCTGTCTTATTATTATTCAATAGTTATGTAAAACAATTCTTCTGGATCGATGTCCGGAGTACATGGAATGCGAAGAGGAATTCTCGCGGTAACAATTCTCGAATGTATCGAAGAACAAAATGAATAATTATTGCACGATCCTTCGACTCAAAATTCACACAATTGCAAAGCAAAGCACATTTCAGAAGGAAGGATGTAACTTCCTCGTCCATCAAAGGCCACAGTAACAAAAAACTCTGTCGGATTAGTGTCAAACGCAACAGGGATTCATTGTTTCGAAAATGGTAAACAACGCACAATCGATCTTTCGAGAAGCATGACATCATTTCAAATGCCTTTAGCCAGGGGGTCGCTGAGCACAGCATGTACTTTAATCGGAGAAGCTTTCGCGGGAAGAAACTTTCGCGATTTTCGCAATTTTGGCCAAAATTCGCGAAAGTTTATTGCGCAAAATTTTCTAAAACATGAAATTCGCGAAAGTTAATTCTTGATAAAAATTTCAAAATTGGAAATTCGCAAAATTTATGAAAAAGTTTCACTTTGAATAAAAACTACTTCAAGGTTTCTGTTTAAAGTTTCTGTTCAGACTTGGAATTCGCGAAAGTTTATTCTCGCAAAATATTCGATTTTGCCTAAAACGCGAAAGTTAATTCTAGAAATTTCGCGTTTTTTTCGCCTCGCGAAAGTTTCTTCCCGCGAAAGTTTCTCTGATTAAAGTATTGTTCGACTCAATGCTTTAGTATGCATCGAAGCTCGGGACATGTTCCACACAGGCAAAACAAAAGCTTTGGCACGGCAGCATCTGACACAGCACACAAAGCAGAGATTTGAGCAAAACAAAGGGCGGAAGAATTTTCGAAGGAGAAAAGTGAAAATATCTTGAAAGTACAAAGAATTTTTAGCTGAAAGAGAGCGACTACATCAAAGGAGGCGAAGGGGAATAAATCGAAGCGTTTTCGAAAAAGAACATGCAAAACACGAAAGGCCTAGCCGTGGGACAACACCCCAGCCGGGTGGGCTTTGACCTGCGTTTCCGTGACTACTCAGATATTATATAAGGCAGAAAACTCAATAGAATCCATAACAAACTCGTGGAAAGAGCATACTGTCTATGTAAGTTTCAATTACATTTTAATTTCATTAGGCTCTTGTGATAGGTTATTGCCTCATCATAATTGACTCAAATGGGAAACTGCTAAAATGACAATGTATTACCTACATCATTGTGACTCAAATGAAATACTTGCCCAATATCAAACCTCATCGTTATGACATATGTATATTATGTATATGTATACTGTAAATCGTAAGTTAACTAACAATTTACACTTATTAGCCTTTAGCTAACCTTTCACCAAAAGTATTGTGCTTTCAGAGGTCTATTGCATTATATGATCCATTTTTGCAGGTACACCAATATGATGCAAGTTTGTCAAACTCGATTCATACACCCCCAAGAGTATGCTGTACTACTGGAAGCATATGTGAAAGCTAATAGGACACATGCATGCATACCAAACAGTTAACAAATCTCAACAACAGACTATCAGGCAAGCTGAGCAAACCAATCAATTGCACGGGGCATCAGCGCTAGCGAATGCAGCACACGAAGTGCAACACCCACTCACTGGCTCTTGATAACACACTCTTAGGTGAGCGGAGCGAGCCAATCTAATTGATGGGCCAATCACAATGAGCGAATGCAGCGCATGGTCCGAATCGATGAACAAATGCAGCGCCCAATCAGATTAAGCTTTTTTTACTTGACAGGCTTGGGCGAACGAGCGAATTGAGTGATGACCCCTAGTATATATCACTAATCTATGATATCATGTGATGGCAGCGATTTCTTTTCCGGTTTGGACCACGGCATTGTCGGAGGACAATGGGCTGTCAGGCAAACAAAGACTTCAAAGAAAATTCCTTGAGGTCAAAATGGTTTTTTCGTTTGTGGGGGTAGGGAGGAATTTGCACTAAAAATGAGGGGCTTTTTTGAGAAGAGAGTAACGCATTCCATTTTTTGACATCTCAAACGGTTGCCGAGTTATTTGCGATTTTGTGTTCCCACCTTCTGGAAGCTTTGATCCGCCATTGCTGAAATGCGAAGAAGGAGGGTCGTGGGGAGAGTCGATGTTTTGAATTTTTAAGGTCGTTCTGAAGGGATTTTTCCCTTTCAAAATTTCGATAACTCTTCCCTGATAAAACAGCTAAAGTAATGTTGACTTTTTTCCTTGAGTTTTTTCGTTATTTTGGCCTTTTTTGAAAATCTAAGACAATTTTGAACTGCTTTCCAGGGCAAATTTCTGACAGAAAAGGCAAAACTCAGACAAGCGTAGCGAGCCAACCCATTGTACGTGGAATCGAAAGGGGCATGAGCGTTGGCGGATGCAGCCCACAAAGTGCGCCAACCACATTAAGCTTTTTTCACTCTCGTGACTCCGGGGAGAGAGCGAAGTGACCGACTCCTGCCAGTTCTCAATATTTCATGTGATTTTCAGTTTCAGATATTGACCATTGACCCCCAGTAGATGTTTCTCCGATCAGAATTTATGATTAAATCAATTTTAGCATGTTTGATATAATAAAAAAAGTATGTTTTGTAACCACCAATGTAACCCTGTTTTAGCAGGTGAAGACAAACATATAACAGCATCAAAATTTCCTTTTTCTTGCTTCAGTGCATCAATTTTATCTTTTTCTAAAGTTCTATAATGACATTGACCATACCTCATTGCTGGTAAAGTAGATATAACATGACCTATAATTTTAGCTACTTCTCCAATAGAAGGTCTCTTCATGGTCAGTAAATTTAATATTTTGTTTGTTATTTTCGCAACTTTTTCTTTCGTCAAAGTAATTTTCATTGAAATGGAATTTATATCAAAACCAGGAAATGTTATTTGTTTTTGAGGTATAAATACTGATTTCTCTGGGTGAACAACAAAACCCATACCACATTATGTCCAGTAACTGAATTGTCTCCATTACAGTGTCACAACACTTTTTAAAAGATTTAAGATAAGTCTAACATTCTTGTCCTTTTTTGGTACTGAAAAGATGGGTGAGATACCTTCTCCAGATTTATGAGTACATGTTGGTGGCTGAGAACTGCAATGTCACTATTTTATTTTTTTTATTTTAAAAACGAAAGAATGGAATGAAATGGAAAAAAAATTAAATCAAAATTAAATAAAATCCAACTCAAATTGAAAGCAAATTGAAATAAAAAAATGAAATGTATCCATGCAGCCGAGAACTGCCATTCCCATACTGTACTCAATACCATGGCCGAGAACCAATGATATAAAGCGTCGAAGGTGCTAGATGCCGACTTGCGTCAAATCAGTGAAGCCAATAACAATTGGCTGCCATTTTAAAAGGGAGCATGTATGTATGTATGTATGTAAATGATTATTTAGACTGGATAACACTGTACAATTTAAAATTGGTATAAATAGTGGTCCAGCTTTTAAAAATAAATAAAATGAATAAATAGATAAATAAATATTACAAGCTTTGATAAAAATACTAAATATATTTGTAAATACTGCATGTACAATTTACTTATGTCTTTACTTGAGGAAAGAAAATAGATTATTTTTTTCCTTAGTTAAAAAAGATTTTAAAGGTTTCTTGAATTGTGTCAAGCTGATTTTGGTCAGCAAGTCAATACCGAAAAAATAAAGTTCAATCCTTGTTTTGGGGAGAATATTGGCGAAATAAGTGCATATATAGATATTTTCAAAGAGCATACAATATGACTAGCCAGCCTCCGTCGCTTCGCTTCCTCCCCGGAGCCCGGCGAGTGAAAAAAGGTAAATGTGGTTGGCCCACTTCATGCGCTGAATTTGCTCACACTCATGCCCCTTTCACTCCCAAGTACAATGGGTTAGCTTGCTGCGCTCGCCTGTGGTTGTTGCACTTTGTGCGCTGCATTCGCTAACGCTCATGCCTGTTGGATTTTCAGTTGTGTATCTATCTTAAACCTTGAGAAACTATGTTCGAAAAACCAATCGTGCAAACTGGCATGAAGATGAGATGAAACGAGCAATTGCGGCAGTTGAAAAAAAGGAAATGTCTCTCAGAAAGGCAGTGAAAGCTTTTGGTGTGCCATTTGAGAGTCTGAGACAACGCTGCAAAGGTGAATTGAAGCAGCTTGAGACCTTCCAAAACAAACTTGGTAGCAAAAAGACTGTTCTAGCTGAAAGGCAAGAGCAGGATCTTGCAAAATACATTGTTGACATGGACAATTCATTTGATGGAATGTCCATAAACGATGTTCGCAAAGTAGCATTCCAATTTGGCGAGAAGAATAATATTCCACATCCGTTCAACAAAGAGCAGCAAATGGCTGGCCGTGACTTTGTGGCAGGATTTCTCAAGCGGCAGTCAACGATTTCCTTGAGAAAGCCGGAAGCGGTATCTTTGAACGGAGTCTTTGGTTTAAATAAGAGGAAGAGATACTTTGACAATTTGCAAGTGATACTTGACAAACATCAACTTGAGCCTCATCAAATTTACAATGTGGATGAGTTAGGGTTGACATGTGTGCATAAGCCTGTGAAAGTGCTTTCCAAGGAAGGTAAATGTGTGGTATCATCAGCTACCAGTGGCGAAAGAGGTGTTATAACAACCGTTGTTACGTGCTATAATGCTGCTGGCAATTACGTCCCCCCAATGATGATTTTCAAAAGAAAAAATAAAAGGGAGGACTTGAATGATCATGCTCCACCAGGCACCCTGAATGAAGTTTCAGAAAATGGATGGATCGATTCTTCAACCTTTATGAGCTACATGAAGCATCTGGTGAAACATGTAAAGCCCAATAAAGATAACATTGTTCTCCTAATTCTTGATGGGCACAAGACCCATGCGAAAAACATTGAATTACTAGAGTATGCCAAAGAAAATGGTGTCATAATGCTATCCTTGCCACCACATACTTTCCACAAGCTGCAGCTACTAGACCGCACATTTTTTAAGCCATTGAAGGCAGCATTCAATAATGCTTGCACCTCCTGGATGAGGTCACACCCTGCCAGCAGAATTACAATAGATAAGCTTGGGGAACTTTTCAGTGCAGCTTATGCAAAAGCTGCTACAGTTGAAAATGCTGTTAATGGTTTTCGCTGCACTGGAATAGTTCCCTTTAACCAAGATGTGTTGCCAGAGTCTGACTTTCTGTCTGACCCAAGATCAGATGACACAGTAGAGCAAGCTGAAAGTGAACCTCAGGTTACTAATGAAATCGAGCCATCCTTTACAATGTTAAGCCAAGAGCCAGGTCCATCGACACAAAGTTCACTTGATCCAACAAGTGTTTCAAGGGATGTAAGATGTGAAGAAATTATGAAAGTGCCAAACATTGCGGAAAGAAAGAAAAGCAAACGAAGTGAAGAGTCAGAAATACTAACAAGCACTCCATACAAGAAAAGATTGCTGGAAAGTGATAGAACAAAAAGGAGCAAGGAAGGAAGAAAAGGGAAAGTTTCAAAGAGCAAGGATAAATTATCAAAGCTGCAATCCAGCAAAGGGAAAGAAGAAGAAAAGAAAGCAAAAAAAATAAAGGAAAGTAAAAAAGTTGAAATGGCAGATTGCCAGTGCTTATTTTGCGATGGATGGTGGCATAATTCACAACCTGGTGAAACTTGGGTACAGTGTACCAATTGCGAAAAGTGGCTGCATGAAATGTGTTGCAATGGGTCACATGAAGCTGGTTTTATCTGTGACTTTTGTGACTGATGTAGAGTATTTTTAGTTTAACTTGTTTTCTTAAAATATCTTAGGTTTGTTTTCAATGGATGCTGGCTGTAGCTAATGCTCTATGCTCAATTTATATTTATGTTAGTTTGTTAATTGTGACTTGTCTTCAATAATGTTTAATATTAGGCTCTTGTTTTTTAATCTTTAGTAATATTAATGAAGAGGTAAAAATCCACATGTTATCAAAAGAAAAATTTTCACTGAGGGTTGTCGCCACACGCCCAACTGTGGCTATGACCATTATCAAACAAATAACATGAAAAATAGAAAGTGAAAACAAAATATGGCATTATCTCAATCTATTTCTGCACCTGTCGAAAATATTTAAAACTGATTCGTTTTACCCCACACGGCGGGATAAAATGGGTCAACGCGTCATGTTTTTAAAAAAGACCATAAAATTAAACTTGTTGATAATAAAATCAAAATCATGACTGTATTTGATGAATAAATAGTTATTGTTGCTATTTTATATGGAAACCTGTTCATTAATTTGTTATTCAAAAACTTATCAGCATTTATATCGTTTTGTGACTCGTTTTGCCCCGAACTAAGCTACCTACTATAAAATCATATTATACCTACTATACCGTAAATCCTCGAATTGGCCCCCTCTTCGAATAAGCCCCCCTCCAATAAGCCCCCACCCTAGGACTACAAATTGTTAATAACCCCCCCACCTCGAATAAGCCCCCACCCCTAACATGCTGATATTTGCGTATAGCGAGTTGGAGAAAATTTTGCTTTTCTAACCGTTTTCTCACCAATATCTGAGCATTCTTCTGATTATCTGTGTATGCAAAATACTTTGCTGGAACAACCAAACCAATTTCCCGTTGCTTTTCCCAGTAACAACATCAAATTTTGTGTCATATTTCAGATAGTTTTATAAGCCCCCCCCCAACGAATAAGCCCCCCAACGAATAATGTAATGGTGGTCGAGCTACCATTACATAATGCAACTCAAAGAGACTCTAGACTAGAATATGAAATACTGGTAATACGAGAACAAGAATAAGAATATAAGAATGAATTAAATACAATTGACAAAGCTATTTATACTATACATGATTGACACTGATTGACATGAACACTTGATCACAATAATTACATGAATACGAGGCTACACTATAGCGAGAATGTAATCCTGTTACAGCCTACCCTTTCTACCGAAAAAAAATGACGAAGTTATTTTTTTTTGTTAAAGATACGATACACGATAATAATATAAAGATTATAATATAAAGAATATAAATTGGCTATTGGGTACGATATATATGATAATAAAATTTTTTTGTGTGTGTGTTAGTGTTAGTTAACAGCAGCAAAAGCGAGTAAATTAAGTCAAGGGAGAAGAGTGTTTAGAGAACAAGTCAGGGTTTAGTGACATGACATGACATAAGTTGGGGCTCTGCGGGGCTCTAACGATAAGGAGGTCGAGAAACTGGGGAAACGTCACCCGGTATCAAGATTGTGATGAAAGCCATGAACTGTGGATAAAGGAGAGTTAGGCAAATGAAAGACTAGCGAGCAGCGTTTGATTAATTGTTTGAATGCAGCAAGAACGTGTGGCGGAACATGTGCATAAGTCGTCGTGTCAAGCTCTAAGGCCTGAAAGAGAAGTTGTGAATATTCTGGGGAGGTATAAGGAAGAGGTTTATCCGGTGTTGCAGGAAAGGATTGGTCATGTTCGTCTAGGCCAGAGTTATTTTGGTCTAAAAATGGAGACAAAATATCAGAGGATTGGGTGGCAGTGACGTCTGTTGGCAATGAAACAAGGGAATTAAAAGATATTGAATCGTTTGGAGCGGAAGAGGAGGGAATTTGACGATGCCATGACTCAGAGAGATGATGGGCTGTATGCGTGGCGGCCTTTTCGAAGTCGGAGATATCACTATGTTGTTGCGTACGAATTTGCCCAAGAGACACATTGTGAGGTAAGTGAGCTGACCTTTTGAAAGAAATGCTGTTTTGATCAAAAATCGGTGAAAATTGCGAAAGCAAAGAGGTGAATAAACAGGTGACATTGGCCACAGAACCTTTGGGAGGACGAGTGGTCGATGGGCCGTGGGTGGGAAAGGCGGCTAGAGGATTAGAGTCGTGGCATGTTATTGAAAAGTTCATATCGGGTGCGGCGAAAAATACCTTCAGAGCTTTGGACTGAATGTGCGCGTCTGTCATACGCAAATGATTTTGACCAAATAAAATAGGCCACGATAACTGAGGCACAACAAGCATGGTAAATGTGGTCAGATGGCCATTTTCCCAAACGATAAGGACTTGCATAGTGCCAACTGCCCGTAGGTTGGACGACGGGCCTGCGACCGAAACAGGGACATGTTGGGCGAGTTTGACAAATTGTAGGTCAGGTCTAGATTTCGCAACAATTTCGGCATGATTTTGACTGACCAGAGAAACAGAACAACAGCTGTCGAGGGGAAGTGGTAGGGAAACACCCGCAGAAATGATTTTAGTCCACAAAATATTGCGATTACGAAGGTCAAGTGCTGAAACTGACGAAACAGGGTTAGAAGGCGTGACTGCTGGCATACCGTAAATGTGATCGGACGAAGAATTGGGCCTAGCGGGGGCAGATGATGGGGTTGGTTGAGGAGAGGTTGGAAGAGATTTTTCGACTTCAGCAAGAATAGTAGTAGTTAGATCGTGTTTTAAACTACTCATGCAGTCCGAGACGATAGCTTTAACCGAACCTAAGGTGACAAAATCGGTGGAATCAGCCACGTGTACGTTCACGAGTGATGAGGTATTTGCCAATATCGGGAAGCAGCTTTATCGAGAAGGCGTGGATCAGCTCAACTCGCGAACCATCTGGAGAACAGTGAATTCCCGGCACAAGTTTTTGTAAAGAATGCTGCGTCTCCATGAAGCGATGAGCGAAGTTCGAGACTGATTCGCCTGGATTTTGGTGCAAGGAGTAATACGTGGCCAAAAGGTTGCGAATCTGTTGTTCTTTCGGAATACCACGTTGTAAGCGTAATAGCTGGAGGCATTCATCGTATAGGGACAAGAATTCATTGCTCGATGTTTTGTGTGAGATGCGGGAAGCATTTGAAAGCTCAAAAGAGCCAATAATGTCAAAGGCACATTAGTCTTTCTGACATTGTTGCTTCAAATACGGCAACCAAAACTTTGCATGTATGTTAGAAGAGGATAATACCTGTGATAACTGTTCCCAAAAGCGGTCGATTTGAAGTTCACCACCGGTAAATTCTGGGAGTATGAACGGAGGAAGACGTAATGCAGCTTGCGATTGCTAATCACCACAAGAGCGAACTGAAGCGGAGAGTTCATTAACGGCGTGCGAGAGGTCTGAAATTTGTTGCTGTGTCGTTCCTGTAACTTCTCGGGAAGCATGATGTTGATCACGAATGGCACCAGCGAGTCCATTGATCAGGCCAAGAAGCTCCTCTGGAGAAGCCATGACGAAGAACGAAGAATTGAAGAACGAAAACCGGATTCTAACACCACTTCTGTAATGGTGGTCGAGCTACCATTACGTAATGCAACTCAAAGAGACTTGTGCGAATAAGTGATAATCGAATATGAAATACTGGTAATACGAGAACAAGAATAAGAATATAAGAATGAATTAAATACAATTGACAAAGCTATTTATACTATACATGATTGACACTGATTGACATGAACCCGTGATCACAATAATTACATGAATACGAGGCTACACTATAGCGAGAATGTAATCCTGTTACAATAAGCCCTCCCCCCTCGAATAAGCCCCCCTCCAAAAATGTCAAAAATAAAAAAGCCCCCAGGGGGCAAATTGCAGGATTTACGGTACCTACATACTATACCAACATACTATACCTACTCTAAAGTCCTTTTATACCTACTATACCTACTATAACATCATACTATACCTACATACTATACCAACATACTTTACCTACTATAAAATCACACAATACCTACATACTATACCTACAATACAAACAAACAATACCTACTGTTAAAAAATACTATACCTACATACCTGCATACATAGCTACATACATAGCTACATACATAAGTACATACATACCTACATACCAGTGGCGGCCTGGTGTAACAGGATTACATTCTCGCTATAGTGTAGCCTCGTATTCATGTAATTGTTGTGATCACATGTTCATGTCAATCAATGTCAATCATGTATAATATAAATAGCTGTAACAGGATTACATTCTCGCTATAGTGTAGCCTCGTATTCATGTAATTATTGTGATCACGTGTTCATGTCAATCAATGTCAATCATGTATAATATAAATAGCTTTGTCAATTGTATTCTTATTCATTCTTCTTCTAGTATTATCAGTTACATATATTTTACATTCGATTATCACTTATTCGCACGAACTGAGTCTTATTTGAGTTCAATTACGTAATGGTAGCTCGACCACCATTACACTGGCATGGGGGGCCGTGGCCCGCAGCGGACTATTTTCAAGGGGCGCCAAATTCTTTGAGGGGTGCCAAAGGCTCTATGAAATTCGATTATGGTTACTATGCGCATGTCAAAAACATGAAATGTGATAGAAGGAGCATTCCTAAAGCTTTCCTACTGTTTTTTGCTGCCCATATTAGCCCTTTGTTGAGTATTTTTCATGAGAACCGTCAGTCAAAGCAATCAGCATGATTGACAGTGCAGTTGCTCAGCTAGCCACTCTTCGCGGAAAGCCATGTGCCATGCTTTCTCTTGACAGTTTCAATAGGCAAATGACCCAGTCTATAATGCCACAACTGCATGTCAGAGGTACTGCTTTTAGCCAAATTCACATGAGGACTACTGGCAAGTTTCCGAAAATACAATTTTCCTACCAGTTTGCCAATGGCTAAAAGCTTTCCGTTTCTTGTGATATTGCATTCATTGGCACGAAATTCTACCAGAGCATCAAGTTCAGCAATCGCTCTTACAGACAGTAAGTTCTTGTCAAGTTCTGGTACATACAGGATTTCTTTGAACAACAATCGTTGAATTGTTTTGCCAAGATCAGATGCCATACGGCATTCTCCTTTTCCATATGCCAAAAGTGAGGTTATCAATGCTTCTCCGGGTTGCACATCATCACCTCTTTGGTGAATTGCAACATAGTTTGCAGAAAATCTGTTTTTTTTCTTGTTGCTGTCATCATTCTTGCCATGCTTCTTAGGACAATCTCGAGTGAAATGACCCTGTTCTTTACAGAAATGACAACTTCCACGGAAACTTTCTCCTTTTATGCCAGCACCGTTTTGTATTCCCCATCCTTTCTTAAATCCTGTGCTTCGATTCACGTAGAGTGCTTTTTCATACTTTCTAGCCTGCCCAATGTCACTACTATGGTCAATATCATTCAGAAGCTTTCCTTTGACTTTTTCAAAGTTTACGTTTCCTCTCCAACTGCATCCAAAGCTGTGATCAGTGGCTTCAATTCTTCAGAAAGGCTTGACAAAAGAGTCATAGCAAGTTCTTGATCATCAATATTTGCCCCAAATTCCTTCAATTGTTCATGCAGGGATTTCAGATGATTTATATGCTGCAACATATTTCCTCCACTGACAAATTTGCACGAATAATATTGTTGCCTCAGTCGAACCTTTTGCAGAATTGAAGAGCGAGAAAACTGAGTTTTCAAAGCATTCCATGCTTCCTCGGCTGTCTTCGTATCTCTCACGTGAATCTGCTGATCTGGTTCAATGGCAATACAAATGTATGTCGACGCTTTCTTCGCATGCTGGTGAAATGTTTTCACAGCTTTAGAAGTAGGATCACCATCAGGAACTTCAGCTGTACCCCCAACATGTTCAAATAAATCGAGACTCTCCAAATACAATCTTATATTGAACGACCACGTTCGATAATTGCTGCCAGTTAACTTCGCAAATTTCACTACGTCCATGAACGATGAATCTTTTGAGGCCATTACAGTATTCACAATATAAGACATACAATATATATACTACTTGAATTCTCCAAGCTATGTTCAGGCGTTAGCTGGGCCCATAACCTGTTAGAAGTCACAGGAGATAATCGAGAGATATTCTGGTCACGTATAAATCATTGAACAAAGAATAAGATAGAATCACAGGTTACAGAGTATAATAAAGGTATAAGCTAATCACATGATGTGTGTATGGGCAGCGTCTGTCAACAGTGCTTATAATGCGTAATGCATTATGATGCTCATCATACATAATGATAATGATAATAATGTTAATGTAATCAATTCATAACATGATCAAGTTCTGCTTCTATAATAACAGGTCTGGATGCAACAATCTAAATCGCGAATTTCGTGATTTCACTGAAACGAAGCCATTCAAAGCACATGCAGTTGTCTCAAAACTATTCTGCCCTTCCCTGCAATCAACTGGAATTTTACTTGAAACTTGCTATTCAGAACTATTTCCCAAAGAACTCCACTGGTAAGTGGCTAAGTTTTTTCTATATTTTCCCCCTCATTTGTATTGATGTATTCAGATCAGATTCCATGATCAAGAACTTGCTTTTCAAATTTCTCCAACCGTGCAATAAATTTTCAAAATTTCACTCATATTCTCTATGAATTGACTCTGATTTGTTTGAAACAGCTCTGATCGATCAATACTAAAATTCTAATTCGATTTTTGCAGATTTGGATGTGCAACTCTAACTCGCTGGACTCGAAAACAGACATTTTCATATTGCATTGAAGCGGGCCGTGCCGAGAAGCATACAAATCCCCGGAAACACTTTCTCCTCCGCACCCACAGAATTACTGTTCACGACTGGCCATCCAAAGGCTAAAGTAGTGGATGTCAAGCATGTCATTTTCGTTCTGGATAACATAAACGTGTGCTCAAGCTGGAAACAATTCCTTCCATTTCACATGGATTCTAAACTGGAAACATCGTAAACTGGAAACGTGCCCACCACTGAGCTGCAATTCAAAACCCAAAGTTGTGCATTTGGTCTGTGAAATATGTGAGTGAATCGATTAACAGCTTTCATGATCTGCTGTATTTAAAAACTTTTATATATCATGAATTTTCAACTGCGTGTTTAGATGCATCTAACTTTTGGACACTTCTGAAATTTTCACAATGTGCTTTTGTATTGCTTTTAATGGAATTCGTGTAGTTGTAAATATGTTTTTACGAATTTCATCTGTATTTTTAATATTGTATATTCTCTAATCGAAATTTCGAAATAAGTGGCTTCAATTATGTTTCCTGATATGGCCCCGAAATCTCATCTACTATTCAATTGCTACGCTTCTCTCCCCTGGGTTTAAATCGAGGCATTTCTGCCAGGCTCAGAAGTGCTAGCCTGCATGCAGACTCAATATTGTCCTAAGGGAAACAGTAGAGTCTGTGCATTAAAGTCGAAAAGCTTGTTCCATGACTCAGCAAAAATGTTGACCTCGTTTTCAAATCACTTCAAGCGTGTGGCATTGCGGCGTACGTGGTAGTATCGCGCGCGGAAAAGGGGCATAAACTTTGTGGCAACACGTATTTTACTTCTCGCCAGCAATTATCGAGAAGTTGCCTTTTCATTTTGTCATGTCTTGCACTCTGTGTTTTGAAAATTTGTCATCGAAGAATTATCGTGATTTCAATCTTTTGGATGGTTCTAAAGGGATGTTTGACTTAAGGAACGCTTTGCTTCAGCTTGAAATCGTCGTTGAATTCAGGCCAACTGCAAGACATGTTTGCCATGCCTGTCTTCGACTGTTGCAACGATTGGACTCCACGCGCAAGAAGGTAAAGGTTTTGGAGGACCAGGCTGCTCAAAAGTATATGACTGGTGCAAGTAGCTGTGGTCTTGCAGTGAAGTCCAAAAGTTCAAAAAGGGCACTTTTTGATTCAGAAGAGGCAGATGGCAAGTCATTAGCGGTGTCATTTGTGGGCCATCATCTTGGGGGTGAATCTCCTCTCCCAAGTGGTGTCCACGCTTTGTTAGAAACCCCAAAACGAAAGTCGGCAAGTTCTTTCAGCAGTCCTGATGTACCTAGTTTTGAGATTCTTACAAGCACTCCAATCTTGCCCAGTCACATTCAAGAAGACAATGGATCATCATCTGTTTTGGTGACAAAAACAAGTATGGGAAGGTCAACCATTCTAACTGGCAACAGTGATGGAAAGACAAGGGCATCTGTCAAAGTTACCTGGAAGTCAAAGACAAGAGAGAAAGACTTGCCAGATGATCCAGTTTCTGTTGAATCAATGCTTTGCCGAGGAACCTATAAGCAGATTGCATTTGCTGTTTGGAGACATTCAAGTTTACGTGCTCACATGATTGAAGCAGTCTGCAAAGAAATCAACAAAGAGTGTGCTCAGTACTGTCTTCCTTCTAAGAGTGTTAAGCCTGTGGATTCAAAGCGAGTGGGCAAACTCTTGAAGAAAAGCCCTGCTAAGTTTAAGAAGGCCCACCAAATCAACGAACATCCAACAGCCTGTCTACGTCTTACTGCAAAGGAAAATATAATGGACTTTACATTTGACAAGTTTGACAAAGAACTGAAGGATCGAATGCCATGTCCAAGGTCAGTATTGATGTCGATGTCCTGGTGCAGCAGCAAAGAGAAGGAAGATGATCTTTTTTCATTCCAGCTGTGGGAATGGCAGCAGCAGTGTGCCTCAAAAATAGATCGAAGCATATGACTGCAGTTCAGCTTATTCTATCAATGATGATGCAACATTCTGGCTTTACGGTGAGTAAATTTGCTTAACTCTTAACTCTGTTTGTTTTCACTGCATTTTATGACACATTATGGAATCTACTGGGAATAATTCCTTTCGAAATTAAATTAAATTTTTCACTTTCCAAAATCTCAGTATCCTAATCACATGTTAAAAATGCAGTGAAAACAAACCCAAGTTGGACCCATAAATTACAATTTTCTGAGATGGTTGCTGTTGTTTAACATTCAAAGTTTAAATTTAGTGTCTGTGCTAAACCAATATCAAGCACATTTTTATTTTCAATCATATTACCAATAATGTTTTGTATGTCAAAAATCAAGAGCAGCATCAAGATTTTTATTTATTGCAACTGCTTTTTAAGTGAGCTCTATTATATTTTTATTCAGGCAACACTGCTCCGACTAAGCTCATGGAGATTGGCTGTGTCTCATACATTTCTTTACAAGAAACTTGACGAGTATGGGAAGGACCATTTGCAGGAGATCAGAGGAAAATTTTGAAGAACGCTGGAGATATGTACGGTTTTGGATCGTCATCAAGCCAAGTCAAAGGATACAAATTAGTTATTGACAACTTTAACTACAGTTCTGAACCTCATCAAATGACAGCAGAGCGCCAGAACAAGGTTGTGAATTGGGTTGGATTGATGGTCGTGGAGAACAGAATCTTGGGAAACAGTTTGAGTGTTGAGAAACCCTCTCTGGACAAGCTTATGAAACTGGAGAATGGTTTATGTATACCGAACACTGTGGAACACAATCAACAGCGTTTCAATTACATTGCAATTTGTTCTCGTTTGGCTGTTGAGCACATCAATTGTCTGAAAGATTTTGAAAATGTTGTGACACAGCACATTCCTCACAAATATTCCTCAACAATGAGTAAACCAACCAATACCGTAAGTAAATGTTTTATACATTGTTTGACAGTAAAATATTGCCCAATATGAAAAAGTTTAAAAATGATTTATCTTGCCATGCAAATGGAAAAACTTGCAGTGGAGAAGAATTTAAGGTGCTTTTAAAAAGATATATATTTGATGTTCCTAAACAATATTGGAATGTTTGAGTTAATATCAAATGAAATTTAATTAACAGGTATTTGCAGAGATGATTTATGAGGATGAAAATGATTCCAGTGGAATGCAGAAAGTGATGACGTCTCCACAGTTATGCTCCATGCAACGATCAAGAAAATCCTACCTTGTTTGGAGGCCAGGCTGTTGTTGGAGACCAACTTACTGTTGAGCGTGGTGTTAATTGTCTGCTACAGCTATCAAATGGCTTCACTGCAGAAGAACGATTGGATGGTTTGCACCTAGAAATTGCTGATTTCCATGGATGAATGAAGTTTTTGCAGGTACCAATATTTTTTGTATCAACATGCTTTTTGTTTTTCTATTTATTGACAAGTTTTTAGTTTTAGTTATTCCTGAAGTTATGCATTGAAATTAGTCCTTCTAATTTGCATATTAAACAAAATCTGTTACATAAAATGTATTTTCTAATGTTTAATTCATGTTATTTATAGTTTTAGTTTCTTGTTTCAGGTTGCATTTGACAGCCTCTATTCACCAAAGTCTACTTCGGACAAATGCACAATGTTCTCTGACCAGGTTCTTGTTAATAGGAGAAATGTCAACACTGATGTCAGCAGAAAGGTTGAAGGCTGCAAGCAGTTCTTTTTGTTCGAGGTCAATGGAAGAATAATCGCATGCTATTGTGAGATCCTTGGAATTAGGAGTCCTGATGTTGAACCTATGGGAAATGTTATTTTGCAAAAGTTGTCAACCATGACTAACAAAGAGAAGAAAGATTATTTATTTAATCTCTCAGCTGAAGTGGTCGACAAGTTCATCATCAGGAAGGAACAGAATTCCAGAATTGTTAAGAGGCAATTGTACGAAGACTGACTGATAGCGACAAATATAACAAATGCCAGTGGGGAGTACCTGTGTAGATACGATGGCTGTTCCAGGACTTTCAAATTTGATGAGAAAAGGAGAGTTGAACATGAAATTACACATGGGCTTCACACAGAAAATCCAAGTTCTTCACAACTCATTAAAGATGGCATGTTCAACTACCAATGTTCTCTTCTGGATGTCGGCATGGTTGTTGTCAATTTTTATGATGCAGTATCAGAAGGTGATGGGCCACGTGTTATCAGATGCTGGAAATTCATGTTGCAATATTTGAAAAAAGATGGGGCAAGCAGCAGGAAGTATGCACCTGAAGCTCTGTACATGGTGTTCCAGATATATGCAATCTTGCCAGAAATAGATGCACATCACCTGATCTGGAACAGGTTTCACAAGAGCAAGAGTTGCCGTGGTGGAAATGTTCCCCAGGATTTAGCTTTAGAGCACTACAACAATCTGTTGAAGAGTGTCATAAAGAACTTGGGACCCAATTCAACAAACACCAAAGTCATTGACCGTTATTGCAAAGCACTTACAGTTAACAAAAAATTTCTGGAAAACTTTGACAGAAGCTGCCATGTCATCAGAAGATCTGGGAAACACGTGAAAGCTAATCTGTCTGGTGATTTTAAGAAGGTTGTGCTCGTTGAATTTCACTTGCCCTTCATGAACGTTTAAGCCTTCAAAGAACAACTACCCACACATGGTAAAGAATGTGGCATTGCTTTCTGAAAAGTTGGTAGATAGATAAACAGTGTTGACAGTGTCCATATACTTGTTCATCATAAAACTCTAACTGAAACAACATTCAATTCAATCAAAAGTAGTAACAAAACTAATTAAGAAATATAATTAACACTTTCGTCCACAGTAACCACAAAGAAGATGTCACTTGAAAGGGCACAGAAAATAAATCATGTCGTACATAGTTGGATGGGGCTTATTTTTGAGATCTTACAAAAGTATGTTTTAAAGTGTACCAGGAGTATTTTCAATGAGTGGAATTATCTATTATCTGATGACTGACAGCAATTCCTCTGTGCTCCTTCGGGGCATATGTGCAACAACAGTTATTCTCTGTGCTGAATTTGAGAACAAACCCTGAATACCTCAAAACTCCATTGGCTCATCTACAGCATCAATAGGAAAGGCCTAACGCCATGATAATCAATGACAGAAGCCAATGAATGATCATGAACTCCAGACTGGTCAAGAAAATCCATTGCATTGCACACTTCATCGTTTTCTAAATTATTGAGGATACTCATGTTGAAATCATCTCTAATGCCCAGCCATTGATCCTCAATTTCATCTTCAAGATCTTGAAATGTTGTCAAATTTGAATCACTGTCACTACCAATTTCCACATCGTCAAAAACTTCATTCAGGATTTGTAAAATCATGACAGCATGTTTCATTCTCCATGTTTCAATTTTACTCAAAATATCTGCAAGATTGAATAACTGGTTGCAAGTGCTCATTATTTGATTTACTTGAAAATCAGTAAATTCCATCATAACTCGTGGAACAGAAGCATTTTCAATGAAGGACTTGAGTGAATCCTTGAAACCATCCTTGAGTGAATCTAGCCTCAGAAGAAGATCATTCCTTTGTTCCAGTGTTACATTTCTCGTTCTTGCTTCAAGTGAAGCTGTTTCTGACCTGGAAAACTGAAGAACACTTGAGGAGCAAGGATGTACGCATTCGCATTTTGAAAGACAGACATCACAACAAACGCAGCCAGCAGTAGAAACTGGATGGTGGCCAGGAAAATGGCCTTCAATGAATTTTGTCCTGCACTGATCACCAGCTACATACTCTTTGATGTCAGTCTGACAGTGGCTGGTAAGAAAACCATTGTACAAAAGGTAGCAATGGCTGTTTACTTCATAACGTCCAGCTTTTCCACATTCTTGCAAGTATGCTTCAATGCTTTTGGAAGGACCAAAATGTATGACTCTATGAACCTGCTTGCAATCTACACCCATCCCAAATGCAGTAGTTACAACCAAGACACGCAAACAACTATCGCCACTCCCTATCTCATCCAGAACATGCTCTTTTACAGAGGAAGGGGTGCCAGCATGAAACATCTCCACAATTCTACATCTTGGATCATCACTGTCATCTGCATAAAATGCTTTGCCAAGCTTTAGTTCAAACATTTTCCATATCAAGGCAGTTTGGTTTCTCGACTGGCAGAAAATGATTCTTCTTTTCGTCTTTTTGCCCTTTGTCACTAATTCATTTATCAGCTCAGAAAAGACCACTTCAAATTTTGTATCATTACCAACATATGTTGTAAAGAACAGTAGATTGTTTTTTATTGGGCTCTTTTCAAAAACTGATGTTGATACTGGAGCTAAGTTAAGGGCTGAAATTATTGCTGCTTTTGTTGATTTTGTGGCAGTTGCAGTGAAAACAGCCAGCTTGACCGACTTCTCTGATTTCTCCAACTTTACTATACCATTTCCTGAAAGCCAATGTTTGTTCAGATCCAATACCACCCTTGAATAAATAAAATTGGGTCATGATAAATGAAAGTGAAGATAAATTATCTTATTGCATTTATATTGAAATGATACTTTTATAACATGTAATACAAGTATATGTCTTAAAACATATAAGATATATTTTCTAAGTTTCATATCATAATTAATATCATCACTTCTTAGATGTTTTTAAATACTTACCATTGAGCTATACAATGAGCTTCATCAAATGCAACACACACACAATGGTCGAGGAAGGCATTGGAAGAGAGAAATGTTCTCCATCGATCAGTTGCCAACATTGATTATGGTGATGTGAAAAGCACATTGTAAAAACCGCCATCTTTTATCTCTTGAAAAACATCTTCCTTCTGTTCAGAATAAATAACTGCTGCGTTTATGCCTGCTTTCTTTAACTTGGAAACTTGATCCAGCATCAGGGACTGCAGTGGCGAAACAACAAGGACACAACTTGTGAAAGCAAGATTATCCTGAAGATAATCAGCTATTGCAGGAACAGCCTGATAAATCAAGGACTTTCCATAACCTGTTGGACCGCTGAAATACAAGTTCTTCCCACAAAAAAAACATTGAAGAGCATTCACTCGGTCATCGACAAGACTGTCGACACCATGCAAGAATTTTACGTACTCCAGCCCTTCTTTAAACTTCTCTTCATTCCATACGAGATTTCTCGCAGCAATCCATTTTCCTTTCGACATTTTGAAATCTTGAATAAAAACGGCTTACAACAAACGTGCGTTGGTCCGCTTAAAGCTAACAATGCTATTGTCTCACAACCAATAAAATGCCGAGCTACCTCACAAAAAGTTGTGAGGTAAATCTTTTTGGTTCAGGGCCTGATTATATGAGAGTTTTCAGCCCGTTTGTAACTTTAGCCGGGCTGAAATTTTGAGCGATTATATGGTGGCTCGCACCCGCTGTGTTTTAGTTTGAAAATCTTGGCGGGAACGCAAAAAAATAGTAACTATTCAAAATGGCGCAATATGATATGAAGAAAATAGCTGCTCTCATCTTTTTGCAATTTAGTTTGCTTCTCACTTTGCTGTTTCAAATAAAGTC
Source organism: Sanderia malayensis (assembly GCA_013076295.1). Lineage (NCBI taxonomy): Eukaryota > Metazoa > Cnidaria > Scyphozoa > Semaeostomeae > Pelagiidae > Sanderia > Sanderia malayensis. The sequence continues at coordinate 17,970 of RQOL01000624.1, read as the reverse complement.
TATAATTATTGCACGGAAGCTTTTTGAAGCAAAAAGGAACATGATATTAGCTGCATATTTGGGTTCAAAGCGTTCAAGAAGTGGTCGAAAAAGAAGATATTTGCAGCAACGTCGCTTACGTCGAAAACCAAGGTAAATTTGGGTGGCTAATGGAAGAACTGACAAAATGGTGGGAAAACATGCTTGCAGCTAATGTATCTGACAATGTATGGAAAAAGAATTTTCGAATGGACAGGCAGTCTTTCATGAATTTAGCTTCAGAACTAGACCCATTTATAGCACCCAACACCAGTACTCCTAATCATCGCTTCCTGAGTTCACTAAAAAAACTGGCTGTTACACTGTATTATTTGAAGGACACAGGCTCGTTGTGGATGACAGCCAACACATTCGGTATTCACCAGTGCACTGTTACAAAAACTATTGTTATGCATGTTATGCAGTTTCTTATGCAATAAGTACCAAGCTAGGCCCAAAGTACATTTTTTTGCCTAGAAATGAGGAAGAAATGAGGAAAAAAGTGTCTGAATTTGAGTTAAAATTTGGCATGATAGAGGCATTTGGTTGTGTTGATGGCACCCACATAAGAATCAAGAGTACCCATGCGAATCCACAAAACTATTTCAACTATAAACAGTTTTTCTCTCTCAATATTCAAGCAGTATGTGACAGCAAAGGCTTGTTTATGGACATTGATTGCAGATGGCCTGGCTCTGTTCATGATGCTAAAGTTTTTGCAAACTCGGACCTTAATTTGAAATTGCAACATGGTCAGCTGCCAAAGACACTTTTCACAGTATTACCAGGCTATAGAGCAATACCTACATACTTGATTGCAGATCCAGCCTACCCCCTAACACCATTTTGTATGAAGGAATACAAAACATGCTTTGAAAATAAGCAAGTCATTTTCAACAATATGTTAAGGTCAGCAAGAAACCAGGTGGAGTGTGCTTTTGGCCGTCTCAAGGCTCGTTGGGGGTTTATGAACAGAAAAGTAGATCTCAAATTGGAAATTGTCCCAACAGTTGCATTTAGTTGTTTTGTTCTGCATAACTACTGTGAAGCCAGACAAAACTGTGGTCTGGATGAAGTAAATGTGCAAGAACAAATTATGAAGCATCATGAGGTCGAAAAATACTATGCTAACATACCTGACCCTGTTTACTCTTGCAACAATGGAGAAGGTGAATATGTGCGAGAAGTGCTCACAGAATATATACAAAACCATTTACCAGATGACTATTGATGTATTGATATGACTATTGATATGACTGTTAGTTATATTCATTAAAGCAGAGTATATCTTGTTTGTTCATGTTCATTAGAGTTTTCAGTATCATTGGATTGATGTTGATGTTGAGCATTGCGTTGCATACCATATTGTAAACCTGAGGATCTCATGTAGTTGTTGACATGTTGGAAATGCCCATACTGTGGCTGTATGTTATAAGGTTGAGCCAGCTGTTGTTGGGGTTGAAGCATTGATGTTGCCATCATTTCAATGGATTTAGTTAGCCCTTCAGCAACTTTTAATATGGCAGTGCTCATTCCCTGAATAGATGTTGAAAAACTTTCATTGGATTGGCGAATTGCATCTCCCAAATCTCGTTTAAAATGTGCATCTTCCTTGGCTTCCTTTAGTAGGAGTTGATCTCTCTGAGCTGCACTTGGTTTCCTTGTGCTTTCTTTCTTCATCAATCAGTTGTGGTATAGGAGAAGTACTTTTGCGTTTTGCATTTAACTTTGATGTGCTTGGTTCTTCTTCAATTTCTACATCTTCTTGTAACGTGGTACCAAGCTCTTCATCTATATTACCACCACCGTCAACAACTGCATTAGTTGGCAATCCCTTGTCAATGCCATGGGTAGATACACCTGATGGCAATGGTTCTGTTGCTGGAGAACCACCCCAGAGCTGTACCAATTGATCATAGAATTCTAGGACAATTTTGCCACTACCACTTCTTTGCCCTGATGTTACAGCCTCTGAAAATTTCTGTCGTATTTCCTGGATTTTTTCTTGTATATGTGTGTACCCACGTTTTATGAGTGCCACGTCAATTTTCTTCTGTTGCACTACTTTCTGCTCTTCTATCAACTCTTCTTCGTTTAAACATTCTTTGGGCCGACTACAAAACGGATCAACCACGATTTGAATACGCTTTCCAAGAAGTAGACGAAACAGGAGAAGGAAGCAGCAAATCATCCACAATGGAGAGTCAGTGCACATTGAAAGAAATATTTCCAAACACAAGTGAAGAAGAACTTGCTTTAGCCTTAAATTCAAGTGATTAACTTGAAGAAGCTGTTGCCCTATTAACATCTTCAGAAAGTTATGCAAGGTTATCTTCAATACTGGCAAAGTTGAAGGGAAAAATGTCAAATGATGAAAGAAAGTCTCGCATTGACGAAGATGATATTGTCAATGGTGCCATGGCTTACTACAAAAGAGTGGATTTTGATGCAAGAACTCCATTCCGCATTGTATTCAACGGTCAGCCAGCAGCTGACAGTGGTGGAGTCTGGCGTCATATTTTTGGTGCTGTCTTAAAGAAACTTCTTGGCAATTACTTTAAAGGAGATTATAAGAAAGTACCTGTTGACAATTCTGACGTTTTGATATCAGGTATAATGAAATTGATTGGCAAAGTTGTAGTTCACAGTGTGGTACAAGGTGGCCCTGGTATCCCCATCTTTTCAGAAGCTGTTTACTGGTACCTTGTTACTGGTAATGTCAATGAAACCATTGAGTGATGCTCAGTTAAGGACTGAGCAGACGTGTTTGTGATGCGACCTCAACCGTCAGTTGATTTCTTTGACGGTTAACAAGTCTACTGAGCAGATGTGTTTATGATGCGCGGTTTAATCAAAGGAAAGTGACGTCAACTATTCAGGATTCATGTAGTGTTCAGCATTTTTATTATGTTTTAAGTTTATTTTACCTGTTCCTGCTCACGAAAAATAATAATTATAAATGTCATTATAACGATTCTGAATAATAATTATGGCTGCAAAAGAAATTGATCGAAATGAAATGATTGCCAGCATAATGCAGACACTGACACAAAAAATCAGCAATCGCATAGATCAGAAATTCGACGATTTTGCCACTCGCTTATCCTCTATCGAACGGTCACAGGAAAACATGAAAAAGGAGATAAAAGATGTCAAGCTAAGAGTAGAAAGCTGCACCAAAGAGGCCATGAATGCGACAAGCTCTTCAAAAGAGATGAAACAAAAGCTGAAAGAGTTTGATAGGAAACTTCAAATGAAAGACGACAAGATTGACGATCTGGAGCAATATGGGAGAAAGTGCACGATCGAAGTATCTGCTTTCCCGAGGCTGGAAGGAGAAAATGTTGAAAAACTGGTGATTGAGTTGGCGGATAAAATGAAGATCAGTTTTCTATCTGCCAGGAAAATCGCAAAAGGTTTGTCAATCCAGGATTTCGGCTTCAAAACGACGAATGGAAGCAAAGGTGAGGGTCGTATTTTTATAAACGAAAGTTTGACCTACAGACGTAAGATGTTGCTGCGTTCTGTGAAAGAAGTGAAGAAAGATCTAGATTACAAGTTCATATGGACTAATAAAGGGACGATTTTTATGTGCAAGTCTGAAAATTCCCCTGCCAAACGCATTAACAAGTTGCAAGACCTTGATAAACTGAATGAGTAGGCCTTCCTCTGATATTTTAGAGTTTCTTAACTGTGGTAAATGTAATAAGATCGTCCTTGATAATCATAAATCCATCTGCTGCGACATTTGCAACTTTTGGTATCACTTTGAATGCTCTAGTCAAAAAATGCAGATTTTTTAGGTTATTCAGAAAACATTGATAAGCTTTGGTTTTGCCCTTTATGCCTTAAAAACATTTTGCCTTTTCAATCGCTAAACGATATAAAATTTGGCAATTTTATTGGTGTTGAAATTCAAAAAGAGTTCAATTCCAATATTGGTTGTCTCAGCAGGAAATGCTCTGTCTGCAGCAAAGGGATTTATGATATTCAAAGCAGTGTTCCAATGGGAGTCACTAATCCATATTGAGTGTAGCCCCTTTTAACAAAAGTCGGCTGTACCTTTCAATGTCTTTAAGGAGTGATCATGCTCATCATGTGAACAGGTATTTCCCTTTTCGAGTTTAGAAGATCACGAGTTGTTTCCGCTTTCTTTCAATTTGAATGTTCTGTGTGCATGCCAAAATGAAATCACTGACTCATGCGATCATAGCACAACAAAAACACTTGATTTGTGCAAACTAAGCTTAAAAGAACATGACGAACTTTATAACAATGATGTTGATCAACATCTTAACTTACAATCCGATTTCAATTACTATGAACTTCACGACTTTCATAAATTAATTGCCAACAGTGTTAAACAAAATAAACAGGGTTTCGGTATTTTTCATTGTAATATTGCTTCCATTATGAACAAGCATGACAATCTTGAAATTCTACTACAGAGCCTCAATTTTAATTTTGACATAATGGCTTTATCAGAAACGTGGCATTGCGGCAAAAATGATGACGTAGTTTCAAAACTAACAGTACCAGGTTATCACAGTTTTAAAGGTCTTCAGGGGAATAGTGAAAATGGGGGGGGTGTGGTCTTCTTATTAAAGAGAACCTTAAGTTTTCAATTAGAGACGACCTTTGCAAAACATACAAAGACAACAATAGTGAATTTGAAGCTTTCTGGGTAGAAACAAAGAACTCTCGTGGTTATAATCTAATAGTCGCAGTAATTTATAATCCATCTCGTAGAAACCCTACGAAATTTGTTGATTATCTTGAAACACAAATCAGAACAATTTCTAAAGAAAAGAAACTTGTGGCCATATCAGGGGATTTCAACCTTGACCTTTAAAATATGAGAAAGTGCCTGGTATTTAAAACTTGTTTAAATGTTTTGCTTTCGAGCTTTTATCAACCTCTTATTTTACAGCCCTCTAGATTTACTGATAACAGTAGGCCAACATTGATTGATCATATTTTCATAAACTCTATTGACGCTGTAATCACTAGTGGAATTTTGATTCCTAAAATTTCTGATCATATGCCAAATTTTGCCATTATTGAGAAAACTGTAATTAAAATAAAACCTTCAAGAACAAAAAAACGGGATTTCCGCAAATTCAATCGAGATAACTTTGAACAAGGCATAAAAATATACACTTTCCAACAAACACAGTCATGGCAGATGAAGAACTAGAAGTTAAATATAAAACATTTCCAGACAGTGTTTTAAAAATAATTAACAAACATGCCCCACTAAAAATGCTATCCAGAAAACAAGTAAAGCAACAATTGAAACCGTGGGTTACCCCTGGAATTTTAAACTCAATTTCAATAAAGAATCAATTATTTAAAAATTCCTCAAAATATAAACGATATAAACTATATAGAGATTTGCTGAACCGTCTGATATGCAAAAGCAAAACTAATTTCCACAGCTCTTATTTTGAAAAATGGAAACATAATTCAAAGAAAATTTGGAAAGGAATTAATGACTTGTTAAATAAATCGAACAATAAATCTAATGAAAATATTACCTTAAACATAAATGGTAAGTTAGTAAACGATAAAAAAAGGTTGCTAACCATTTTAATGATTTTTTACTGGAATAGCTAAAAACCTTGTGGAAAAAATAGGCAGTAGTAAAACACATTATAGTGATTACCTAAAAAACAATGTTTCACAAAGTTTTTTTGCCGCCTCGACATGTAAGGAAGAGGTAGCCGAGGTCCTAAAAAATCTGCATGAGAACAAAGCAGCTGGTGGGTATGATATTCCTATTAAGTTAATTAAGCCAGTTCATACCTACCTTGCTGAACCTTTAACATATTTAATTAATGACTTGTTTTGTTTAGGGCACTACACATCTCTATTGAAATATGCAAAAGTAATTCCTATTTTTAAAGCAAATTCCAAACAAGAAGTTAACAACTATTGACCGATATCACTTTTCCCAACTTTTAATAAAATTTTCGAAAAACTTATGTACAAACGGGTTTTTGACATTCTTCATAAAAATAATGTAATCTTTGAACATCAATTTGGATTTCAGAGAAACAAGTCAACTAATCAAGAAATATTAGATATTTATGCAAATTTAATTGAATCAATCGAAAATAAAAAATTTTCCTGTTGTATTTTGCTTGATTTTGCAAAATGATTTTTTACTGGAATAGCTAAAAACCTTGTGGAAAAAATAGGCAGTAGTAAAACACATTATAGTGATTACCTAAAAAACAATGTTTCACAAAGAATCAAATAAAAAAGAAATTAAAAGAAATTATTATTATATAATAATAATAATTTATTATTTTATTATTATTATTATTAATAATAAAAATTATTAATTTTATTATTATTTTTGAATCAATTGAAATTCAATTCAATTCAATTGAATTGAATTTCACGGCGGGCGGACGTGTATTTCTAGCTGTGAAGAAAAGATCTGATTAATTGTTATTTTGCTGCCGATATCTTCGGTGAAGTCACCTAAATATAGTTTTTGGTTGCAAAACGACTTATCTGGATCATTTTTGTTCATTTGGCGATTTCGTCTGGTTTGTTTATTTGTTGTATTTTCTTCAACTTGTATTTTGGATCTGCTTTGGTATTGGCAGTAGTACGCCTGCAGATTGTGCAGTATTTTATCATAATGGATTTCGCTGCTGTACAAGACTTATCAGTTACTGATGGTGAAGTAAGTCATCTAAATGTTGATAATTGCAAACAAACTTGTGCTTCATTATCTGACAAAATTGATTTATCACATATTGATTCTGTGTTGGTTAATCCGAAAGAAGATTTCCTTTGCAATTTATGTAGCCGATTGTTCCGAGCAAACAGTAGTCTAAGCAAGCACTTGCAATCTTGTGGTAAAATATCTAGTTTTATCAGTTCTATTTCAAATTCAAGTAATAATATTGGGATTGATAGTGAAGTTAGCACTGAACTTTGTTCAAATTCTGTTTTAAATCCAACGACTTTTTCGAACGATACCTCGTCGCATCAATGGAACTCGAACTTGACGCCACATTCTTCTGCGCCTATTCAATCAAAATCGTATCAATGCTCGCTATGTCCTCGTGCATTTTGTTCAGAACACGGGCGTTCAATTCACTTGAGAACATGTTTAAAGAAACAAAACATCAATGCAACACTCAAAGCTCAACAACAATCAACAGTTATGCCAAAATATCAACAAACTCAGGATTCTGATCCTCCTGCTTTACAAGAGTTACAAATTTGGGGAAATCATACTTTTCAAGATCTTATTGTTAAATTCGATTCAATCTATAATGAAATTGTGTTTTGGAGGAGAAATCTTTTCAAACTTCCCTCAGGTTCGGAAGGCAAGAAGTTTGTCCACGAGTTGGTAAAATGGTTCGATCACTGGAATAGTGATGCATTAAATTTCAAAGATATTGCCATGAAAGTTGTTATGGTGATGCCCGCTCTCCTTCTACAAAAGCCATCTTATAAGTCTACATCAAAGCAACATACATTGTGTCTTTCTCGCCGCCTAGCCTTGTGGCATTCTGGGACTTTGAAGCTATTCTGAGAGAAGTGAGGGCCATTCAGAAGCATTTGAAATCTTCTCGAAAAGAGTTGACTGATGAACAACTCGCTAAGACTTTCTCGAAATTAATGCTTGAAGGCAAAGTAAAAGCTGCTTTGAACCTACTTGATCAGTCCACACGAGGTGGTGTTCTGCCTTTGTCTAATGATACCATCCTGGAATTGCAAAAAAAACATCCCCAAGCAGCAGATATTGATGAAAGTGTTTTGCTACAAGGTCCAATACCTTTTGTCGACCCCGTGTTTTTCGAGAACCTGGATGATTCAATAATTCTGAAAGCAGCAATGCAGACGAGAGGCTCTAGTGGTCCGTCAGGCCTAGATGCAGAACGATGGAGAAGAATTCTTGTTTCTAAGAGTTTTGGAAACATCGGTCAGAATCTGCGTAATTCTTTGGCTTCATTTGCTCGCAAAATTTGTTCAATTGATGTTCACATTACAACAAATAGTAGCACTAACATCGGTTCCATTGAAGCGTACCTTGCCTGTCGACTTATACCACTTGATAAGTGCCCTGGTGTACGACCCATCGGAGTTGGAGAGGTACTGAGACGTATTATCGGTAAAGCTGTGATTCAAATTGTCAAATCAGACATCATGGAGAGTGCTGGCAATCTTCAGCTTTGCGCAGGCCAGAAAGCAGGTTCTGAAGCCGCTGTTCATGCCATCTCTGACATTTTTGAGGAATCTGCAAGTGACGCTCTTCTTCTGGTTGATGCCACTAATGCATTCAATGCTTTGAACAGAAAAGTGTTGCTACATAACATTCAGTATTTGTGTCCTCCTATATCAACGTATGTCCGAAATTGCTACCTGATTCCGTCCAGGTTGTTTGTTCTTGGTGGTTTCGAAATATCTTCTTGTGAAGGTACTACCCAAGGAGACCCACTCGCAATGCCGATGTATGCCATAGGCATAGTACCACTCTTAGACCTGATTGCTGAAAACTGCCTAAATGATGACAACATTATCAAGCATGCAGCTTTTGCAGATGATTTTGGTGGGGCTGGAAAGCTTCACGTCGTAAGGTCTTGGTGGAACCGTATTGTTGAATTTGGCCCGAAACTGGGCTATTTTCCAAATGCAACAAAATCATGGCTAGTTATCAAACTGGATGTTGAGCAAGAAGCTAGAGAAATTTTCGATGGGACTGATATCCAGATAACAACAGAAGGGAGAAAATATCTTGGTGGTTTTATTGGATCCAAAGAAGGGAAAGACAGCTATGTTTCTTCACTTGTATCTTCTTGGTGTGACCAGCTGAAAGTTCTTTCAAGAATTGCAAAATCAGAACCACAGTCAGCCTATTCTGCTTTTGTTAGTGGCTTCAGGCATCGCCTCACTTACCACATGAGAACAATCATGAACATTGAAGATCATCTTAAGAAATTTGATGAAATTCTTGATACAGTTTTTATTCCTGCAATTACTGATGGCCATATATGTTCGTCTGATGAGCGGCTATTGCTATCATTACCAGTCAAGCGTGGTGGTCTTGCTCTTCCAATATTTTCATCCTTATCGAAAGCAGAGTACGTAAATTCACGCTCTGTTACCTTTGAGTTAGGCAGTTGCATCAAAGAGCAGGAGAAACATCTTTCGCCAGAGGCAAAAAACATAAAGGATGCAATATCAGCTGTCATCAGAAAGAGAGAAGAAAATAACATCAAGCTTCTCAACCAACTTCGAGACCGGATGACAAAAGAGCAGCTCCGTGCAAATGATCTTGCATGTATGAAGGGAGCCTCGAGTTGGCTAACTACTCTGCCACTATCTTCAGAGAATTTTGTTCTCAATAAGCGTGAATTTTATGATGCAATCCATCTTCGCTTTCGATGGCCATTGAAGTTCTTGCCATCTTCTTGTCCTTGTGGGAAGAAGTTTGATGTTGATCATGCCATGTCATGTGCCAAAGGTGGATTTGTGTACCAACAACATGATGAAACACGTGATCTGTTTGCTCACCTCATGAAAGAAGTTTACAATGATGTGAAAGTTGAGCCACATCTACAGCCGATAACTGGAGAGAGTCTACCAAGCAGTGCAAATGTATCTCTTGAGGCACGTCTTGATGTCAGTGCAAGAGGGTTTTGGCAAAGGGGGCAACTTGCATTCTTTGACGTAAGGGTTATCAACCCATTTGCAAAGAGCCACCTGAGCCAGAAACTCTCCACAGCGTTCAGCAGCAGTGAAAAGGAGAAAAAGCGCCGATACAATCAAAGGATCATTGATGTTGAGCATGGATCGTTTAGTCCACTTGTATTTACACCCCATGGTGGTTGTGGCCGTGAGGCTGAAAATGTAATAATCAACCTTGCTGCAAAATTAGCCGCAAAGAAGGATTTTGAACATAGTCGAGTTGTTCACTGGCTTCGTACAAAGCTCTCATTTTTGTTACTGCGGTCGGCAATACTATGCGTAAGAGGCTCTCGTGCAATAAAGTCTCAAGTTTGCACGAATTTGGACGATATTAACATTACACACGCTGTTGGTAGAATTCAGTAACTTATTATATTTATGTATGTAAAAAAAAGTATAATTTTTCTTTTGTTTTGTAACCGGCGGCCTATCGGTATAAAAACAGCGCCACAGTTGATTATTATTGAGATCAGTGAAAAAAAAAAAAGCATTTGATACGGTAGATCATCAAATATTACTTAAAAAATTGGAATTTTGTGATATAAGAGGAACTGCCCTGAATTGGTTTAAATCTTACTTATGTAATAGATATCAGTGTGTCTCTATTGATGGTCAGCTATCTGACGAACTAAAAATTACCCATGGTGTTCCTCAAGGTAGTGTTTTAGGCCCATTGCTCTTTTCATTATACATTAACGATATTCCTCCTTCATCGAGTATCTTAAATTTTCGCGCATTTGCAGATGACACAAGGCTTCTCTATTCTCATGAAAACCTATCAGTTTTAGAATCAACGGTAAACAACGAATTGATCAAGGTCTCTGACTGGGTCATTGCAAATAAGCTCACATTAAATACAAATAAATCAAATTTTCTCATCATTCATCCAAGGCAAAAATAATTAAACCAAAAAGTTAACATCTCTATAGAAAATAAGTGCTTGGCAGAAACAGAATTTGCTAAATATTTTGGTGTTTTAATTGATAAAAACCTTTCATGGATGCCCCACATTCAGGAAATAAAACTGAAAATCTCAAAAAATCTTGGAATTTTAGCAAAAATGCGGTATTACCTATCAAAGCAAATTTTAAGAAACTTGTATATTGCTTTTATTATGCCATATATAAATTATGGTTTAATCAACTGGGGAGCTGCATCTAAAACGTCGTTAAACCCTTTAAAAGTAAAACTAAAACAAACAGTAAGACTAATGACATTTTCAAAGAGATCTGATCACAGCAAGCCCCTTTTCAAACAATTGAATATCTTAAATTTTGAAAGTTGTTATAAGTTCGAGTGGGCAAAGCTTATGTACCATGTAGCAAAATATGGTATGGTGGATTCAATCAAGAATCTCTTTAAGCCATAAAATCTATGCATAAAATAAATACACGACAGGCCTCAGCTGGAAATTTTCCCAAACAACAGCAAGAACCAATTTTAAATCAAGTTTTATATCTGTAATGGGGGTCAAAATTTGGAATGAGACACCTGTTCAAATTAGACAAGCTCCAACAAAACATGTTTTTGCAAAATATTACAAACGCTGGCTGTTAGACTCTTATTAACTATAACAACTCAAGGGACTGTTTAAAGAATCTCAGCCTTCCCAAAGCCAATTTAAGAACTAGTGAATCATAGCTAATGACAATCACAAACAAATCTTAAAAGTAGCAGAGCAGGTATTACTTTCTTTCTCTTTTCTTTAATTTTTTAGCTTTTATTTTTTTTTATGCTTTTCACTATTATACTGTTGTTGATGTTAATTTTCAATTCAATTTAAATAAGTTGGGGCCCTTAGCTCAATAGCTCTCCTTGAGTTTTTTCTAAGGGTCCTAAACAACAAGTACTGTATGATTATAATGTTAAGCTGCGATATATATTGTTATTATATTAAAGTTATTAGTAGAATTGTAAAATGTATTTTAGCTTTCCTTATCACATATTTTGTATTTTAGTTTTAACTTGATTGTTTGAATGAAATTGAAATTGAAAAAAATTGAACTGTGCAGATCCAGCATACAGCAATGCATTCAGAATGGTAAGCCATAAGTTTCATTTCATTTCCAAATGTTGAGAATTTTGAATTTTAATCTTCAAATTTTAAAAATTTGAATTAAGCAGGCTGTTGTGTCAAAAGATTGACTCTCAATAATTGTGCTTTCTTCAAATTGATATGAAAGAACAGATTAGCACAATTTTAAATTGCACATTTTTGACAGATCATCGTATTTTCAGATGAGTGATATTAGACAGGGCATATAGTCTGACAAACTAACAAACATGCTAATGTTTGTTTTTATGGCTGGAATCGATAGATTACACCATCAGCTTTCAGAATTCACCGCATACCTTTCCGAAAAATGTTTTGTTTTCACGTGATCAATGACGTCATATTAAGGCAAATTTTAACAATTAAAGTGTGATTACTTTTAACAGGAATGAGATATCAAAATGAAAATTGCATTTCTGGAAACAACTCAAATAGACCTATCGAATGATATATATTTTTTTAATTTTTGATGAGATGAGCATTTTGGTTGATGACGTCATCGAATTTTTTTCCTCTTCTTTTTGAATAGTTAGTTTGTTTCAATGCCTCATAAATCCATATTATCTCATTAGGACGTCTCCTCGTTCACTCCAGTTCGAAAAAATTCGCCTGTTTGGGGCACTATATTTTCACTTTTTGATGCCAAAACCTGGTCTCGCACATGTTATTGGTTTATCGCTTTCTAAGTTCGCTCTTTGGAAGTTGTTAGATATAACTTATCATTTCGGTTTTACATGTTTTGAAGTGCAAGCTACAAAAAGCAGAGCTGCTTTGGCACCCGGAGGCTACGTTAAAAAACTAAAACGTTAAAGAAAAAAATCGCTATCAGACGAATCTGTCTTTTCTTGACGAAAAATCGCTTTCCCATTCAGAAGCGCTTGAATCTTTTTATAGACGCACTCACTAAATTCTTTGTATTTCATATCGCTCTCAATCTCTTTTGGCATGACTGAAGGATGTTCCTTTGCTGTTTTCCTTTTGCATAATGGCTCTCCCCCATCTCTTTCAATTACTTCGTCTGCTTCAGAGCCATCTGCTGCATGTATTGTTTCCCGATCTAGATTTCTTTCTTCGAATGAGTCAATTAGAGAATTGCTTTGCTATGATCCATTTGGATGTAATTGTAGATTTGATATAATCAATTGTCCAGCCGAAGTTCGCAATGGCTACAGTTGTTAACGAATATTTCAAACAATTTCGCCAAATGTAACATTGTAGGTGCACACGCTTCATTTCTAGACACGAAGTCTTGGGATCTGGCAAAAGCGAAGCTGATGATTTTACTTGATCTTTAAATAATGTTTCATCCGTTTCTCAACACATCTCTCTCTGTTACCTCCATTGCACTTTTTGAAAATGTCGCCTGGCATCTGCTATTGTGTCGTCAGTTAAAACTTCCTCTACCCCTAAATTGCACATTGCTGCTAGACTGCTCGGATCCTTGGTTGCTCTTTTCAAAACTTTCACATTTCCCACGTTCAACTTGTAGGCAGTTTTATCGCACTCAGTCAAGGCATGTAGTTAATGGAGCACTGTGGAGACATCAGGACCAAACGTTTTAAATGTTTTCCTCACATGGATAGATCTTCAAATGCCACGATATTTCTGTGGGATGCTGTGTCATTCCATAGAACAGCAAAATGAGAACATCTGTGTCTTTTGCGACAATTACAGCGGGAGATTCTTTAATGGCAGCATGTAGAACAAACCTGGTATATGCTTCTTCGTGGTTACAATTTCGTGCTTTCTCAATTCCTTCTCTCCGTATCTTCAACGTGTCTTCTTTGCAAGAAATGACAAGCGGAATATTTTTCTACCCACGTTGTTTCTGAAAAAGGAGCTAGCAAGCCGAATAAGACCTTCTTTGTCGACATTGCTGTTGAAGAGCTGAGCCCAATTTTTTCCTTGCAACATTTTTCGGTCAACACTTTCGAGATGAACTCTGTGAGAAATTTTGCCTGGGCATGTTCAACAGTTTGAGCCAAAGGGCAGGATGTTGCTGCGTGTTTGTTTCTTTAAAATAAATGAAAACTCACTATTCAGACCCGTATGAATTGGAGCGCAAGGGGGGGCACCAGCCCTCAAATAATTATAAAATTCCTTTTTCCTCAGTAATTGTTCTCCCAACGTTAGTATCCCCCAATAATTTGAGCTTTTCTGCAGTCTTTATATTCGAAAATGAAGTGAAAGCTTTGAAAAGAGCAATCAAGGATCCGAGCCGTCTAGCACAAACGCGCAATTTGGGGGTAGAGGAAGTTTTAACTGACGACACAACAGCAGATGCCAGGTGACTTTTTCAAAAAATGCGATGGAGGTAACAGAGAGAGTTGTGTTGAGAAACGGATGAAACATTATTTGAAGATCAAGTAAAATCATCAGCTTCGCTTTTGCCAGATCCCAAGACTTCATGTCTAGAAATGAAGCGTGTGCACCTACAATGCTACATTTGGCGAAATTGTTTGAAATATTCGTTAGCAACTGTAGCCATTGCGAGCTTCGGCTGACAATTGACTACATCAAATCTACAATTACATCCAAATGGATCATAGCAAAGCAATTCTCTAATTGACTCATTCGAAGAAAGAAATCTAGATCGGGAAACAATACATGCAGCAGATGGCTCTGAAGCAGACGAAGTAATTGAAAGAGATGAGGGAGAGCCATTATGCAAAAGGAAAACAGCAAAGGAACATCCTTCAGTCATGCCAAAAGAGATTGAGAGCGATATGAAATACAAAGAATTTAGTGAGTGCGTCCATAAAAAGATTCAAGCGCTTCTGAATGGGAAAGCGACTTTTCGTCAAGAAAAGACAGATTCGTCTGATAGCGATTTTTTTCTTTAACGTTTTGGTTTTTTAACGTAGCCTCCGGGTGCCAAAACAGCGCTGCTTTTTGTAGCTTGCACTTCAAAACATGTAAAACCGAAATGATAAGTTGTATCTAACAACTTCCAAAGAGCGAACTTCGAAAGCGATAAACCAATAACATGTGCGAGACCAGCTTTTGGCATCAAAAAGTGAAAATATAGTGCCCCAAACAGGCGAATTTTTTCGAAACCCCCATTATAGTGTTTGTTTTTGGAACTGGAGTGAACGAGGAGACGTCCTAATGAGATAATATGGATTTATGAGGCATTGAAACAAACTAACTATTCAAAAAGAAGAGGAAAAAATTCGATGACGTCATCAACCAAAATGCTCATCTCATCAAAAATTAAAGAAATATATATCATTCGATAGGTCTATTTGAGCTGTTTCCAGAAATGCAATTTTCATTTTGATATCTCATTCCTGTTAAAAGTAATCACACTTTAATTGTTAAAATTTGTCTTAATATGACGTCATCGATCACGTGAAAACAAAACATTTTTCGGAAAGGTATGCGGTGAATTCTGAAAGCTGATGGTCTAATCTATCGATTCCAGCCATAAAAACAAACATTAGCATGTTTGTTAGTTTGTCAGATTATATGCCCTGTCTATATAAGATGAGATAATCCAAACTATTGAGTTTACTCTTTAATAACCTACACTTTTAAGTTATATGCCTTGCACATTGTTTTGAGCAACATCTTTGATTCTTAACCTCGGATTTTGAGCTACAACCCTGCAAAAATGGATAGTTTATTGGGTTATCTGGTAATATCTGCAAAATAGAGTTAAATTAAACTGGCACTTTATGTCCTTTGAGGAAAATTCAGTGTCCTTTGAGGATACTGAACTCATAGATGTTCTTGCACACTGTGGTTTGGCTGTTCTTCCAAATGTATGTATTCTTATATATAGAAAATTTTTATATGGTAGCTTAAATTTCATCTACGACAAAAAGCACACCAGCATTGCAACTGTATTGTTTTACCTTCTTCCCTGTCCTAACCACGTCAGATATAGGATTACAATTCTGACTGTTACAAAAGAGTCACAATCTCATTCAACTGCTCAATTTACTTTCAGGAAGAAAACAAAAAAACCATAATGCAGTTCATACTTTATCATGATGCTATTGGCAAAACCAAAGCTGCACTGGATGAACTAAGACAGGGAATGGAATGCCTTGATTTTCTAAATAAAATGCAGAAGTACCCAAAGTTGTTTGCACCGGTTTTTGTGCAGGTAATGACGCCATTGACAAGTACAAATATTATCAGGGCACTCATTTTTCCAGTTGTCATGGATGAATCAGAACGGCATGTTTGAGTGTTATTGCACAACTTTCTGAAAAAGGCATCCACTGCTACTTTGGAGAACTTCTTGGTTTTTGTAACTGGCTCACCTTGTCTCCCATCCTTTGAAAACAGAGCACTCAAAGTAAAGTTCACACCAACGTGATCAATATATGCATCAACCTGTCTCTGTGAAATCACTTTACCAAAAGCAATTAACTGTGAAGAAATGTTTGGGGTGATCTTGTCCTCAGTAATTGAAGCAGGAGAGAAAGCATTTAATATTTGACTGGCTTGGATTATTTTGTATTGTACTCTTGCATGCCAGAGGTTGAACATTTTTCAAAAATTTCATATATGACGGGGTTGCAATAAATAAGAGGTCTGATTTTTCCTTCACTCTCTGCAATGGGCGAGAGGGTAAAATGCATTAATTACAACCACAATAAGTGAAAACTGCTAAAGTTTTCTATGGCCACTTATTGTGTAAGAATGATGTTAATTCACCCTCTTCTATTACAGACCTGAGTGTACCATTTACTTAACATTTCTATTGTTTTAAACCAGTTCCATCTACTTATTTGAGCATAATCATGTCTTCTTGTTGTTTATAAACTGTAAATTCCTTATCTTTGTTGCCTGCCATATCCTTTGGAAGGAAATTAGCCTCCAGTTTTCATATGCATTTACCCAATTCTGATATAAAGAATAGTGTGTACTTAGTGTAATACGTGAGCAACTTCCACATAAGCCTGCATTGGGTCAGTGTCATAATCTTCAGTCATATTGAAAACATCAAGGTTATCTTGAAGAGTAACAGGATTGGTGTCAGGGACAACAACAGTGCCTTCTGCATCACCGTCAAATTCTGAACTGTTAGTAACTGCCTAATCTACCAAACTGGCAACATCAGCCATTACTTCTTCTGTCATTTCGAAGTATTCAGAAAAATGCTGCAAAATACCAATATTCCAGAGGTAGAGTGGAGTCTGGTTGTTTTCAGTACTGATGGGGTGATGGTTCCAGTGTGCTTTAAACTCTTGCAATTACCTATTGATTCTGTGTTGATATGCAAGGTGCAATGCAAATAGGTGTCTTTCATCTAGCACATTCAAAAGTCCTGATTGTTCCAGTAACTCCAATTGATCAATGTACCCTCTCAGTACTCCTGAAGTAACATCTCTATGTAGCCTTTCCACCCGTTGGTTATGAACTGAGGAACCTGTTATGATGCTGCCTCTGTTAAGGCCCCTTAATCTCAGCATGACATCTGCAACACATATGTTTTCCAGACCATGGTCACTTGTGACTCTTAAGGGTAAACCATAATTTTGCACTGCTTCTAAAAAACAGGTTTTAACTGTAGTTCCTCTGTTATTAGTTGCACAGTGCAAGTACAAAATCACTCTCTAATAGCCATCTATGGCAGCGTGGACAACAAATCTCCACCTAATCATCTTGTGATTACCATGACGTGCCATAGTGAGTTTGGACTGGAAACACTGTAATTGCGACGGACAATAACCTGTCTCCATCTCAAGACTGTCCATATTGGATCGGTTTCACGAAGGCATTCCCTTACTCTTCTTCTCTGAATGTGCAATCCCCTACTGCGTAATGCTCCCTGCATTCTTCACTGACCAATACCAGGGGTTATGTTCTGGATATCTCGAATTATTAATTCATGATAACTACTGTTTGACCAGTCTGACTCTTTCATCATTCCCAGTTGATGTCATCTTCTGAGAATGGTTTTATATGACACACCCAGGATTGCAGCTATCTGTGGCCATGAACAGTGAAGCTCTCTGAGAAATTCAATTTGTTTTTTAGCAGTAAAGAATTTTGGTCTTCCACTGTGGCCAGATATTTGTCTTTCTGTGCGTTGTGTGTGAGGAGCGATCTTTGTAAAAAGACCCTCTGAAAACCCTACTGACTTTTTAAATCGAAAGAACATATTGTCTTTCAATGTACAAGCTACCTGTGACTACAAATACTGTTTTACAGATGTAGTGGTGAAATGG
>RQOL01000623.1:0-81457 GCA_013076295.1 Sanderia malayensis | reverse complement strand
GCATTCGCTCCGCTCATGCCCCTTTCAACCCCACGTACAATGGGTTAGCTCGCTGCGCTCGCCTGTGGTTGGTGCACTTCGTGCGCTGCATTCGCTTACGCTCATGCCCTTTTCAACTCTACATACAATGGGTTAGCTCGCTACGCTCGCCTGTGGTTGGCGCACTCCGTGCGCTGCATTCGCTTATGCTCATGCCCATACATACATACATACATACATACATACATACATACATACATACCTACCTACATACATACATACATACATACATACATACATACATACATACATACATACATACATACATACATACATACATACATACATGAGCCGGGTTCGGTCGCTTCGCTCCCTCCCCGGAGCCCGTCAAGTAGACAAAGCTTAATCTGGTTGGCGCGCTTCGCGCGCTGCATTCGCTACCGCTCATGCCGATACATACATACATACCCTACAATACATACCCTAAATACATACCCTACAATACATACCCTACAAACATACCCTACAATACAAACCCTACATACATACCCTACAATACATACCCTACAATACATACCTACAATACATACCCTACAATACATACCCTACAATACATACCCTACAATATACTAAACCCTACAATACCCTACATACCTTACAATACATACCCTACAATACATACCCTACAATACATACCCTACAATACATACCCTACAATACATACCCTACAATACATACCCTACATACATACCCTACAATACAAACCCTACAATACATACCCTACAATACATACCTACAATACATACCTACAATACATACCCTACAATACATACCCTACATACATACCCTACAATACATACCCTACAATACATACCCTACAATACATACCCTACAATACATACCCTACATACATACCCTACAATACAACCCTACAATACATACCCTACAATACATACCTTACAATACATACCTTACAATACATACCCTACAATACATACCCTACATAACATACCCTACAATACATACCCTACAATACATACCCTACATACATACCCTACAATATACCCTACAATACATACTCTACCATACAAACCCTACATACATACCCTACAATACATACCCTACAATACATACCTACAATACATACCCTACAATACATACCATACAATACATACCCTACAATACAACCCTACAATACATACCCTACAATACATACCCTACAATACATACCCTACAATACATACCCTATAATACATACCTACAATACATACCCTACAATACATACCCTACAATACATACCCTACAATACATACCTTACAATACATACCCTACAATACATACCCTACAATACATACCCTACAATCATACCCTACAATACACACGACGCCACATTTCTAAAGAAAGTAAAGGTGGGAGGTCGAATCTTCCCCCCTGCCAGCGACCGCCCGGCGCCCACGCTGCCCCCCTGAAAGCCGCTTCCGAAAGTTGATAGCTTCAGTGTGAAGTTTGAAAAAAAAAGTTGCCTTCAAAAATTTAATCAATCTGGAAAATTTAAACTCAATCTGTAATAAAAAATATATCAAACTGTAGCTAAGGAAACAGCGAATCCGATAAAAATATTCATTTCTTAACAGTGTTGTTTTGAATTTAAGGAGTATTTAGTGCCCAACAACAAAGCCGTGAAAAAATTTATTCATCAGCCAACTTTAAAAACACAAAAATTCCCCTAACTTGGTCAAAATTTGTCCATTTGAACTCAAATTACACCAGCATGAAGCAAATACCTTGGCAAATAAATATCGAAAGTATTTGGGTGCATATGAAAAGCTTTTCGCAATTTTAGTTGTACATTTTTGAAGTCCAAGACATGATTTTCTTCATCAAAAATAGCCGTGAAATCAAACCCATGAAAAAAATAGCATTTAAAACACGATTCACCAACTTTCAAATTGAATTAACGTGGCCAATTTTTGTCCTACAGAACCCACGAAAATATCAAAATGAAGCTAATAGCTTGGCGAACATTAATCGAAAGTATTTGGGTGAAAAAAACAAAGTTTTGGCAGGTTAAAATTTAATTTTCGCAAATGCAAAACACACGCGTGTTGCTTGAAAATTTCGTGTTTTCAGCAAAATCCAAACTCGGCTAAAACTGTCCAAAAACAGAGGAAAATCAACAAAACAAAAAAAACAAAGCCATATAACTTTAGTTCTCGTGCAAATAAACAGTTATCGAAAGTTTAAATGGAGAAAATCGGCCCAGAACGACCCGAGAAAATCAAAATTGTCTTCGTGTTTTCGTTAGGCCCTGCCTCAACAAAAAACGTGAGGTTAAACAAAACAAAACTCGAGCTATTTTAGCCAAAAACAATTGAATAAAGGAAATACCTTGAAATAATTGTCCACACATTGTCTCCACAGGTCTTGACAACAATTGACACGTCTTTACAATTGATTTCCGGCACGTATTCATGTTTAAACCCGAGCAACTTGCCGCCCGTTCAACTAAAAAAACAGCTTGCTTCTCCTGCTCTTTTGCATCTCATTAACTCAGTCCTCGGAACTTTCAGAAGGTCGGAACACAAAATGGGCCATAACTCCCGAACGCTTGGTTAGAAATTAGCGGATTGCTTTACTTTGATCAGCAGAATGCAGCGATCATTTTGATACCAATTTGCACCCTTATTGACCCCCAGAAAAAAAGCCTTTGTGATATCAAGGAAATTCCTTTGATCCCATTGTTTTTTCGAACGTCGATTGTTCAAAAGACAATGGGCATTGTTCACAGTCGGGGGTCACGTGTGACCGTAGAATAGTATATATAGACTAGCCGGGGCCGGTCGCTACGCTCCCTCCCCGGAGCCCCCAAGCAACAAAAGCTTAATGGTTGGCGCGCTTCGCGCGCTGCATTCGCTCCCGCTCATGCCCCTTTCAACCCCACGTACAATGGGTTAGCTCGCTGCGCTCGCCTGTGGTTGGCGCACTTCGTGCGCTGCATTCGCTTACGCTCATGCCCTTTTCAACTCTACATACAATGGGTTAGCTCGCTACGCTCGCCTGTGGTTGGCGCACTTCGTGCGCTGCATTCGCTTATGCTCATGCCCATACATACATACATACATACATACATACATACATACATACATACATACATACATACATACATACATACATACATACACATACATACATACATACATACATACATACATACATACATACATATATACAAACATGGGCCATTTTACGCTCATGCCCTTTTCAACTCTACATACAACCCATTGTATGTAGAGTTGAAAAGGGCATGAGCGTAAGCGAATGCAGCGCACGAAGTGCGCCAACCACAGGCGAGCGCAGCGAGCTAACCCATTGTACGTGGGGTTGAAAGGGGCATGAGCGGGAGCGAATGCAGCGCGCGAAGCGCGCCAACCATATTAAGCCCGTCAAATAGACAAAGCTTAATCTGGTTGGCGCGCTTCGCGCGCTGCATTCGCTGCCGCTCATGCCCATACATACATACATACATACATACATACATACATACATACATACCCTACAATACATACCCTACAATACATACCCTACAATACAGGCCCTACATAACATACCCTACTATATATACCCTACAATACATACCCTACATAACATACCCTACAATACATACCCTACAATACATACCCTACAATACATACCCTACATAACATACCCTACAATACATACCCTACAATACATACCCTACAATACATACCCTACAATACATACTTTACAATACATACCCTACATAACATACCCTACAATACATACCCTACAATGCATACCCTACATAACATACCCTACAATACATACCCTACAATACATACCCTAAAATACATACCCTACAATACATACCCTACAAACATACCCTACAATACATACCCTAAAATGCATACCCTAAAATACATACCCTAAAATACATACCCTACAATACATACCCTACGATGCATACCCTACAATACATACCCTACGATACATACCCTACGATACTTCCCCCTGGCAAGCGACCACCTAGCGCCCACCCTGCCGCCCCCCTAAAAGCCGTTTAAAAATGAATTCATCAACGTACTTTAAAAACACTAAAACTTTCAAATTAAATTAACGTGGCCAATTTTTGTCCTACAGAACCCACGAAAATATCAAAATGAAGCTAATAGCTTTGGGAACATTTATCGAAAGTATTTGGGTGAAAAAAACAAAGTTTTGGCAGGTTAAAAATTAATTTTCGCAAGTGCAAAACACACGCGTGTTGCTTGAAAATTTCGTGTTTTCAAGCAAAATCCAAACTCGGCCAAAACTGTCCAAAAACAGAGGAAAATCAACAAAACAAAAAAAACAAAGCCATATAACTTTAGTTCTCGTGTAAATAAACAGTTATCGAAAGTTTAAATGGAGAAAATCGGCCCAGAAGGACCCGAGAAAATCAAAATTGTCTTCGTGTTTTGGTTAGGCCCTCGAGCCGAAAGAAAAACGTGAGGTTAAACAAAACAAAACTCGTGCTATTTAAAGCAAAAAACAATTGAATAAAGGAAATACCTTGAAATAATTGTCCACACATTGTCTCCACATGTCTTGACAACAATTGACACGTCTTTACAATTGATTTCCGGCAGGTATTCATGTTTAAACCCGAGCAACTTGCCGCCCGTTCAACTAAAAAAGCACGTGCTTCTCCTTGCTCGTTTTGCATCTCATTAACTCCGTCCAGGGAACTTTCTAGAAGGTCGGAACACAAAATGGGCCATAACTCTCGAACCGCTGGGGTTAGAAATTAGCGGAAAGCTTTAGTTTCATCAGCACAATGCAGCGATCATTTCCATACTAATTTGCACCCTTATTGACCCCCAGGAAAAAAGCCTTTGAGTGGCAACGCCCGCTCCTTTGATCCATTGTTTTTTCGAACGTCGATTGTTCAACAAACAATGGGCATTGTTCACAGTCGGCGGGTCACGTGTGATCACATTTTATTATATAGAGAAGGGAGAGCAAATCCTTTGGCATTGACATATTTATTGAAGCTGTTGATATGTTAACTATCTTACTGCAAACAAAACTGTTGGGATAAACTTTCCCATTTAGCAAACTTAACAAAACATAACTACTACCATATATACTGGAAGAATTGAAAAAATATTCGGACAGAAAAAGTCTCTCACAAATTGTTAACAGGATGCAAAAACATGTTTTTCATTATTTTCTCAACAACAAAAAGAACTTGAAATGTAATTTTCTTATGGGATTTGAAGCTTGATTGAGCATCTTTTACTGTTAATTTACTGATTTTTTGAGGTTGTAAAAACACCCCAGCTTTTACTAAGTGTTTTGGAGTCTTTGTAGAATAATAGAAAGCACCAATATTTTTAGAAAGAAAAACACCAAGATTCTCTGAAAGTTTTTGCATCTAAACGCTTCAACTCTCGATGCATAAACACTGCACAGAGCTACGCTTCGGCTTCGTTGTCATAATTCAAACACAACATTCTGTAGGAATAAATCAAAACACTACATTCTGGAAGATGCTATCCAACCACAGTTGTTCAAGTATTTCTGTTTTTGGTCTGCACTGATCCAAATCCTTGACTTTCACAATCAATGGCTAGAATAAGAGACTCCTCGAAGGAAGGAACTGTTGGTAGACTCAAAATGCATAAACAAGCCATTGATGTTGGCAGGGATGCAGACTCGTCCTCTTCAGATAAATACTTCAAACATATTTTATGTGGTAATACCAATGGTGGCACATTTTTAAAACCGGTGATGAATTGAAGTAACCCATGAAGCCTTTTCTCCTTTGAATCTTGGATAAATTGCATGAACCAATCATAGCTCTGCCTGTCTCCAAATGCAGTTCGTATTTCAGTGGTCACTAGGTTTATGAATGCATCTGGGGTAAGTTGCTTGTTGGGACTGTGAGTGAATGAGTATAGACATTGCAAACTGGCTTAGTATTCATGGCAAAGCATCCAGTATCTTCCCTTTTGCCTTCTTGCTCACACAAAATTTCCACAGCTTCCTCTAACGAATCTGATTTTTTGCATGCTTCAATGATTTTCACCTCTGTAACATTTGGGAAAACTGAGATGAGTTCTTCATTCCAACTTCTGTTTATGGAAGATGTGTTGTCTGAGTCTGTACAAAAAGTCTCCATAGATAGTTCTTGGCTGGCATTGCTGCTTCCACCAGGGCAACTGTTTCCATGCATACGCATCTCTTGAACTGCAATTTGTGCATGGCAATTTACACATTCTGAAAACTCTTGCTCTTCATCTGGTGCTAATACAGTCTCCTCCATTGAACTGGTCTAATATATATAACTGCACTTGTTGACAGTTCTTTGAGATATGGTATAGGATATCCATTGTTCTTCATGGGAATCAAAACAAGGGGTCTCATTGGCCCTCCCCTATCAGCATGAAGTAACTCAAGGGCACCATTCTGTGTCTTTAACTTTAGGTATTCTTCTTCCAAAGTATTTTTTAGATGGGGGAAACCACCACGTTTGTCCTTAAAAAAATCTTTTTTTGCCAAGACCTGCTCTCGACAATGCTCCAATGTTCTTTCTATTTCCGGAGAAGAGAAAAGGAAAAATTCATGTGTCCATGTGTCTTTTAAAGGAAACTTGATTACTGGTTGTTTTCCTTGGCATGGTGGTGGCTTGATCACTGCGATGTTGCTGCCTAGAGCCACTGTATGGTGCAAATGCAGCTCTATGATGAAAAAACAAAATTGTTATTATCAATCAGTACAAAGCACGCTGTGTACTAAGTACAAAACAGCTGTGTACTTAGGAAAGAACATCTATCTAATTTAATAACTGAATATAGAAGTTTATTTTCCTTTTTTGAGATTCTTTGAGGTAAGCAAAATTCACTTTCAATGCACTGCCCTTGATGCTTTCAGAGTAATGTTTCCTGCCTCCACCTCAACATTAATTAACTGTAAGTCTTTTTGTTAATCCAGGGATGAAAATTTCCCAGTTACTCCTGTGCTAATTGAGGGGTAATTTTTTTATGATAGAGCATTGCTGAATAAACATCAACCATACCTAAAATTCTCTCGCGCTCTGCTGAGAAAGCTGCTTGTTGCATCTGCACCAGTAGGCCTGCTGGTGCCGGCCCTTCCACTGCTGTCAGGCTAGGCAGCCGCTCCCTTTAATGTAGCAGAGCTGCTATCAGTCCTGTTGATTCGGTCTATGGAAGTGATAGCATTCTGCAAAATACTCTGTACTTCCCTTCTATATCTTTCTGCTTCCGTTTCTTTATCCATGACTCACCGGTCCTTCCACTGCACTCACGTGTTTAATCAATCACCTTCCCCGCTTTCCCTCTGAAAGTTTAATTGGCGGGAAAAACCTCAAGAGAGGCATGTTTTCAAAAGGAGGTCGACGACTCGAAGCATCATGACGATCACAAAGTCAACCGTGTGACCACAAAGGCTTTTTTGTATGTGGATATATGGCAATGATATTCACACTGAATGCTTAGTTTATTAATTTAACCAGGTTGATGGATTTTTTTTTCGATTTTCTTCCAAATTTTTCAATTATTCCATTAATTATTCTGATACTTGTGCTATCACGAAAAAACCACGGTTTACGCTGGCGAAACTTCCAAATTCGTGTCGCGAACTCTATTTTCGAACAAGGCATTCGCTGTTCATGTGACCCGTTTTGCCTTTTGCTGTAATTTGATTGCCTTCTTCGTGACTTGACGTGAAGAGTCACGCGTTTTTGGTTATCATGCAAATTAGCCCTCGGTTTGAACAGCAGGTACGTTTGGAGAAGACACGTGTTTTTTGTTTTGCACACAAAGGATAACTGGGCGCCTTTCCAAGTGTTTTACGACCTGAATTATCTTTGTAAAGCCTTGCTATTTGCTTGAGAGACCTCTGAAAAATTACACGAGACAATTGAGTACACAGGTGATAGCTTTTTTTTGTTTTTCGAGTGAGATAGTTGTAGTTTAGGTGGTAGGCAACCGCCATTGTTGCTTCAGCATGCTTGCAACACTTAGGCTTAATGTAAACAAGCCCAAAATTTCAATCAACAAATTATGATAAGGGGTTATCAGGCGGGCGCAGCGAGCCAAACTGTTGCATAGGCAGAGGCATGAGCATTAGCGAATGCTGCGCAAGAAGTGCGCCAACTACAGACGAGCGCAGCGAGCTAACCCATTGTACGTGTGGTTGAAAGGGGCGTGAGCGTAGACGAATGCGGCGCACGAAGTGCGGCCTATCAGTCAATGTTTCTTGATAATAGATAGACAGGTGAGCACAGCGAGCTAACCCATTGTACGTGGGTTGAAAGGGGCATGAGCGTAAGCAAATGCAGCGCACGAAGTGCGCCCTATCAATCAATGTTTCTTGATAGTAGATAGACAGGCGAGCTCAGCAAGCTAACCCATTGTACGTGGGGTTGAAAGGGGCATGAGCTTAAGCGAATGCAGCGCACGAAGTGCGCCCTAGCAGGCAATGTTTCTTGCTAAGAGATAGACAGGCGAGCGCAGCGAGCTAAGCCATTGTAAGTGGGGTTGACAGGGGCATGAGCGTAAGCGAATGCAGCCCACGAAGTGCACCCTAGCAGTCAATGTTTCTTGATAATAAATAGACAGGCGAGCGCAGCGAACTAACCCATTGTACGTGGGGTTGAAAGGGGCATGAGCGTACGCGAATGCAGCACACGAAGTGTGCCCTATCAGTCAATGTTGCTTGATAATAGATAGACAGGCGAGTGTAGCGAGCTAACCCATTGTACGTGTGGTTGAAAGGGGCATGAGCGTAGACGAATGCGGCGCACGAAGTGCGGCCTATCAGTCAATGTTTCTTGATAATAGATAGACAGGCGAGCACAGCGAGCTAACCCATTGTACGTGGGGTTGAAAGGGGCATGAGCGTCAGCGAATGCAGCGCACGAAGTGCGCCAACCATAGGCGAGCGCAGCGAGCTAACCCATTGTACGTGGGATTGAAAGGGGCATGAGCATGAGCGAATGCAGCGCACGAAGTGCGCCAACCAGATTAAGCCTTTTTTACTTGACGGGCAGGGGCGAACGAGCGAAGCGAGTGATGACCCCTAGTTAACAATAATGAGAGTGGGATGCAGAATGTAAAGAGAATAAATTGGATCAGGTATATTTGCAGCATTTTCTTCTTCAATCTGATGTCTCAGTTTCTGCCCCTGGACTGCATCCTCATCAATTGGCATTTTTTTCATTTCAAGGAAATTATGTAAGACAAAGCATGTGTAGCAGACTGTGGGCACCATTTCAAATTTCAAGTCAACTTTTCGAGTTTGAAATCTCCAACGAGCTTTAAGCCTACCAAAGGCACACTCTATTTTGTTCCGGGCTGATCTTAACATGTTGTTAAACAATACTTGTTCATTTGTTGTGCATGTTTGAAACTCTTTCATGCAGAAAGGTGTTAGGGGGTATGCTGGGTCACCAATGAGGTAATTTGGTATGGCTTCATAACCAGGAATTAGTATCTTGTAAATCTTGGGCAATTTTCCATTTTTCAGTTTATCACTTATGCTGGAATTTGCAAACACCTTGGCATCATGCACAGATCCTGGCCACCTGCAATCTACATCAATGAAGATACCTTTACTGTCACAGACTGCTTGGATGTTTAACGAAAAGAACTGCTTGTAGTTAAAAAACTCTTGAGAATTCTTGGGAGGCCTTTTAATTGGAACATGTGTTCCATCTATGGAGCCAAAAGCTTGCGTCATTCCAAATTGTACCTCATATTCCAAAACTTTTTCCCTCATTTCATCTTTGGATCTAGGTAAATGTAGATATGTCGGGCCTAAGTGTTTATTGATTGCATTGCAAACATCAATTATGGTCTTAGAGCATGTACACTGATGGACACCAAAAGTGTTTGCAGTCATCCAAAGCGACCCGGTATCCTTAAGGTAATAGAATTTTATGGCTAGCTTCTTCTCTGTTGAAAGCAGGCGATGGTTTGGGGAACCATGTTTTGGAGCAATAAATGGATCTAGTAGGGCTGCAATTTCATAAAAACAGTCTCTTGTCATGCGAAAATTCTTCTTCCAGTTGCTGTCAGTAGCATTCTCACCCAACATATTCTGCCACCACTGATCTGTTCTGCCTTTCTGAAACCACACTGATCTTGCTTTCGGCGTAGCTGTCGAGCTAGGGCATGCTTCCTTTTCCTTTTCAGTTTACTTTGCCTCGATGATAAAAAAGATGCCAGTATCAGGTTATTCCTATGAGCAAACATCTTGTACGTCATTATGAGTCCGTAAAGTTGAAAATTCAGAGCTAATAAGGCGCCGAATTGGAGAACGTAGAAGGATAACATTTTCGGCGCCATTTTTTGGGAAGCCATTTTGAAGTTTGAAACTCGAACGATCTGGCGCGAAAACTGTAGTTAATTCCAGCCCGGGCTGAAAGCTCTCATATAATCGCACGCCAATTTCACCTCGTCTAGCTGGGCTGAAATTCCAGCCCGGGCTGAAACTCTCATATAATCGGCCCCTAACTCCATTTGAAGAAAGATTAATTTCACCTCGCATTCCATTCATGCAAATAAGAGAATTACCACAAGGTAATCAGCTCAGCATAAGTGGATGCATTTTTAATGTACCTGCAGGTGTTAATTCAACTGTAAGCAAGCTGCCAAGGTTGTTATCTGAATCAGAAACTGTCCCAGTTAAATTCAAAAGAAGATTGTCTTATAAACATTATTACAGCTATGAGAATGTTCGACCACATAGAGTCTTAACTGCAGCTGCTTATTTGTATGAACATTGCCCACGGCGGATCGCGCAGAGTTTTCACATCGTCGAGAATGAGTCAGCAATATTTTCTCAACAATTCAATTCAATCAACAAAGAGTCTGGGCCCGAGAAAAACTGGTAATGAGTGGTCATATACTGCCATGTTTCCACGTTTTGCGAACCGAAGTGAACCCTCAGCAAGTCAAAAAGGTTGAGGTGAGTGTTTGCTGCTTTTTTGGTTTTTTATGCGGAAGAAAACACCTTACTGTAATTTTTTGAAAAATTCATAGGTTTACAAGCAAAAGCAAGTGGGTATGGTAGGCCGAATGGTGCAAAATGCAAGAAAATAAAATTGCACAACAATTCAATAGCTATTTTCAAAGTCAAGAATTAAGTTTAGCACCAAGGGTAGACTTTTCAATAAAATCAACGAATGAAACCACAATCGAGATAAAACACTCAACTTCAACAAGGAAACACTTCCACTTCAAGGGTACATTTCAACTTCAAGGGTAGAATTCAGCTTCAAGGGTACAATTCACATTCAAGGGTACAATTCAACTTCATGGGCACAATTCAACTTCAAGGGTACAATTCAGCTTCAAGGGTACAATTCAATGTCAACAAACATTTTTCATTGTCAACAAACGTTTGTCATTGTCAACAAATGCCATGATGCCATGTTCCTTGTTTTTGGTGCTAAAATTTAGGTTAAAATGAACACTAGCTTTAATGATGGCGGAGCAAGATTGGGGGAATTTCTTTCAATTACTCACACAAGCGCTTGATGAAGCAGAGAATGCTACCACTGAGCAGCAAAGAGAAGTATGAGGTCTGCACTTAGAGGATGCAGTTAGTGTTTTGCAGTAGTGATCTCGCTGGTGCCAGGAGAAAGTGAATCTGGGCAAGTCCTCGCGACAATTTTGAGAAATATTCGGTTGTTCTTAGCCGGCTGGAGAAATGCATCTTCTGATTGTTGCTCCAATGTTGCAATTTATTCGCTTGATGTACCTCCGTTGCTTCAAAGTGTACATGCTGGTGGGCCAAAATTTAAGATAAGCGAAGAGGTCCTTTTGCAGTTGAGATCTATAGGATTCACATGGTCGCAAATAGCCGAGTGTTGCTTGTTTCTCGTTGGACAATCAGAAAAAGAGTAGTCAAATTTGGTTTGCAAGACGTTACCGGTTACTCCCGTATATCTGATGAAGAGCTAGATGCAAAGGTTAGTCAGTTTATGCAGCGACATGGCACACTGGTTGGCTATTCAATCATCAGTAGGCATTTGAAATCATTTGGCTTGAGGGTACAATGCCGGAGGGTCAGAGCAAGTATTGTTCGTGTGGATCCAGGTAGTTCCAGGTTCAGGTGGTCTGTTGTCGTTTTTTGGCGGCGATATTCGGTTGCAGGTCCGAATAGTCCATGGCATGCAGATGGTCATCATAGCCTAGTCACACGGGGATTCGTTATTCATGGAGCAATAGATGGTTTTTCCAGATTCATTGTTTACCTTGAATGCTCAACTAACAATAAAAGTGATACTGTCATCGAATTGTTTTTGGAAGCCACTCGAAATTTTGGATGCCATCCTGAGTTAGAACTGATAAAGGGGGAGAGAATGTTGGCATCTGGGCAATGATGGAGGAGTTTAGAGGAGAAAACGGGGGGAGGTACTTACCTGGATCCTCAGTGCACAACCAGCACATTGAGCGCTTGTGACGTGATGTTTTTTGCATGGTGTGCCACCTTTTTTACTATACTTTCCAATCAATGGAAGAGTCTGGGGTCTTGAACATAGGTGATGAGATTCACAAATTCATTCTCCATTTTGTCTTCCGTCCGAGAATAAACAGAGCTCTGAACAATTTTGTTGCATCTTGGAACAATCATCTCATGTGCACAGCTCGCAACTGGTTGCCCCACCAAATTTGGGAGAATGGAGTCTTGGACATTCGAAATCATGAAAATGTTGGTGTTTCTGACGTTGTCGAGTCATCCTCAGGTGAAGTAGAGTGGAATGGATATGATCCATGCGCACCCACGCCAAATGATGACGGACTTTCATTGGTTGAAGTACTGGATGCTGACCCCAACCTCCAGATCATATCTTGGAACAGTTAAGAACTGAGATTGACCCATGTGAAAACTCGGACAGTTTCGGAATTGACATTTATTTGAGAGCTTTAAATATTGTAGAATCATCCCTAGCTCACTAATGACAAACAGGATACCTTAAAGGCAGACATTTTCGCTATTACAAATTTCCAAAAACTCTGTTTTGAAAATCTCGAAAATAAAAACTGCGAAATTGTAATTTTTATGCATTTTCATCAATTTCAATATTAAATATTTTCAAAAATGAAAACCGCGCAAAATTCCAAAATTTCGAACACGAAATTGAAAACACACGAAAATTTCTGCTTTAACGTAAGATTGGAATGAGATAAACATTCGTTGATGCATTTTGCCAAATCATATGTCGTTGGCAGCAAACTGAACTGTAATCTAAATAACAAAACACGTTTTCTAAGCAACAAGTAACTGAACTAAAAAGCTTGCTCTACAAAGATATAAAATTTCAGGCACGTAAGTTCCAAACCACCTTATTATGCGCAATTACGGGTGTGACTTAATCATGGAATAACTTTTAAAAACTCCTTTAAAAAAACCACCTGAAATTTAGTATGTCCTTCATTACTCATGCCTCAATTTTAAGAATCCAAAATCTATGATTTCTTTATTTTTGTATATTTGCTTAAAAAGCTTGCATTATCAGTCCTCAAAATTGATCAACATTAAATGATTGACCTTCCTTTAGGTTCCACCCCAATTTTGCTTAATAAGGTAGAAATTTCTGTTGCTC
This sequence comes from Sanderia malayensis, assembly GCA_013076295.1. Classification (NCBI taxonomy): domain Eukaryota; kingdom Metazoa; phylum Cnidaria; class Scyphozoa; order Semaeostomeae; family Pelagiidae; genus Sanderia; species Sanderia malayensis. The sequence continues at coordinate 67,842 of RQOL01000623.1, read as the reverse complement.
AGAAATTTTGTAACTCAGAAACTTCGAAGCATCCTAAGAACCTTGAAACAAAAGATTATAAATGTAAGCATGAAATAAAGTGAGCTCAAGAAATGTTACGCTGTATTGTACGCTTTACCTTTCATCATTGCAATCATGCTGCTTTCAAAGTGCAAGTAGTCATCAAAGCTGACAGGAATCTTCAAATCAAGTGTGCATGTGGAAGCATAGGCCACTCAAAAATTATTGAGATATTCATTAACCGCTTGAGAAATTGTTTCGAAAATTTGCTAGTACGTTAAGCAATCTATTTCATCTGTATTTTGTAAATTTTGTTAATTTCTTGCCCGCGAAGAAATTTATATAATATTTTGAAATCTAGTGTTTGGGATATTCAGGTGTGTGCAAATTGGAGCTTGAAAGACGTGATTTTCGCGCGATGATTTATTATGATTTTAAGACTCAACCTTTTCAGACATTTGAAGATATTGCCCCTTCAAGAGCAACAGTTTTTCGATGGTATGCCGAATGCAAAAGAGGGAGGGAGAGTCTTAAAGATGAGGCCCATCCGGGAAGGCCACCGACAGCTGTTGTTCCAGAAACAGTTGCCACTGTGGAGAAAATGCTTCAAGAAGATGGTCGAATGACTTATTCCATGCTGCAGGATAGTTTAAAGATCGGATCAGCAGCAGTACACACAATTTTGCACGAAAAACTGCAAGTTCGGAAAGTGACTGCCCGCTGGGTACCACATTGCTTGACCGATTAGCAAAAGGACCACCGAGTTAATTGGTGCCAATTTATGCTCCAGAAATTTGATGAAGGAAAGTCAAAACGGGTTTATGATATAGTCACAGGTGATTTACCAATTTGACCCTGAGACAAAACGTCAATCCTCTGTTTAGATCTTTCCAGGTGAGAACCCAACGCAAAAATTTCGGCGATCGCGAAGTGTCGGCAAAAAGATGGTTGCATCATTTTTCTCAAAAACGGGGCATGTGGCAACCATTCAACTTGAAGATTGTCGCACAGTGAACGCAGATTGGTACGTTAATCACTACATACCACAGGTTTTAGATGCTTGGCGAAATAAACGTCCAAGGACTGGCTTGAGAGGTCTGCTTTGGCACCATGACAACGCTTCCACTCACACAGCTGCTTTGACGATCAACTTGTTGTCGGAGAATTCCATCCAACTAGTGACCCAACCCGGCATATTCACCTGATTTGGCACCTTGCGACTTCTTTCTCTTCCCAACAGTAAAAGAAAAATTCGTGGAACAAGGTTTGACAGCTGCGATGACGCAATTTGCGCCTACAAAGAGGCTGTTTCTGACCTGACTAAGGAACAATGGGCCCATTGTTTTGATATGTGGTTTATCATATGCGATTGTGCATACAGGCTAAAGGAGATATTTTGAGAAATTGTAAAATTTCAGGATGATATGACTTGCGGTTTTTGAATATTTGGTTAATTTGGTGGTGTGACCAGTGTTTGTTCAGAAGCATTCTCAATAAACAAAATAGCCATCGCTGCACTTGACGTATTTGGCGGTCTTCAGAAAATTCAAGCTTTAGTAACTGTTTCACATAATTTGCAGACACAGCATCATCTTGGTGTATGAAAAATGCCACAAATTTACTTGAAGCAGCTTCCACTTCCTTGAGCAAGCCAAGGATCTTTAATCCATTTCTGAATTGGTCGAGACCTGCTTTATGCTTTATAATTGTGTCATGCAGGGCAAGGCACTGAACAACTTCTTCTCTATTCTTTTCCTGAAAGAAAATACTATTTAGGTGGTGAATTCCTATTAAAATACAGGCTTTGTGCCGATTGAAACCTGTTTTCTTTTTACACTCTTAAAAAATCTTGTTTAAAGGGTAGGATTTAATGTTTCTAAAAATTATGCAACAGCTGTGGCACTTACATTTAGTTTTCTTGTTTGTCCACACTCCTGCATGAATCTCAAGAAGCTCTCATCTTCAAAATCTCCACAAGATCATTGGTACCACCATCCTTGATCTGAAAACAATGTAAAAAATGATTACTATGATGGTTCCTTACTAAGATGACTACTATTATGTGAACAGATATAGCCAACAATGTATAATACTAATGTGAAATCCATGAATTTTTCATATTTGCATACATCATCAGACTTGAACGAATAAATCAAAAGTAAAGAGTAACAATTATTCAGATACCTAAATTCAGATTCAGAATGAGATTCTGATACAGGGGTATCGATACAGGGATACTACTATTATGGTTCCTGCTTCTCTTAAGGGGTCCTTTTAAAAGAAAGAGTTTAACTTGCAAAAAGCTTCACATACCCTTTCAAGAAATGCAGCCAGCTCAATATCCCCGACATCAATAAATGAGGATCTTCCAACGGCTTGTCTGAGGTCACCAGTAGCGATGTACCAAAATATTCCAGGGGCAAGGTAAGTAAAACCTGGCCCACCCTGCACTAAACTGTGAGCAATCATCTTTCCAAGAACTTCAAAAATGCCTGTCAGTACATGTTCACTGCTATAAATTGGTGTGAGTCTTGCATTTTGGCCACGAAACACTTGCACTTTCTCTGCATATGTATGGTTTCATGGTTTTCTTCAGCCTCTGCAAAATCTGGCATGCATCCTCATCATCTTTCCCTACAAAACTATCATGTCCCACAGAGCTCCTAGGCTCACTTAAAAAATCAAAGATTCTCGTAACAGTTCTGTTCTTGTGTTGGGAAAAATGGTGGACAGTGATTGTAAGCCATCTTGGAAAAATGAAGACTCTTCAACACATGTGGATCCAGATGACGTCATACTTGTTCCTGGCTGGGGCTCTTCTGTACTTGTTCCTGGTTTGGGTTCTTCTGCACTTGTTCCTGGTTTGGGTTCTTCTGCACTTGCTCCTGGTTCTGCTGCTCTTACATTTGATGGCTGCACATCTTCATGATGGGCTCGTTCCATCTCCTCATCATCACTGAGACTAACAAGTGTATGTTTTGGGACATTCAGCCTGACATATAATCTTCCATTTCCACAAAGATGTTTGATATGTTTAAAATCCCATTTATGGTCATCCTTTACTACAGGCAATGAAATAGTATTTCTTTCTCTTTTTACAAAATCAAAGTCCCGTTGGTTAATCTGGGGCAGTTTGTACTGAACAAGGAAGCCAATTCAGCTCGAATATCATCTTCAGTAAAATCAGATGATAAGTCAAACTGTCCTTTCAACACAACCATCTCGTTAACTACAGTGTAATCTTGATCTTGAGGCTGCTCAGTCTCTTTGAGAAGGTAGACACTCTTGGGTATAACTTGTGCTTTCGAAGCTGCCTTTCCCCTTTTCTTGAAGCGAAAATTATGCCCAGGGACACTGACGTTCGTTCTCTTCAGTCCTGGCGATGTTGCAGTTTGCAGGTTGCTGCTTGTAATCGGCATAACATGATCCGCCTAGGCCTACACTCGAGCTTGGCCTAGGCGGATTTGTTGAATGCTGTTCCGCCAAATTCCTCGACACAGCTGTGGCAGATGAGGCGATGAGCTGCCTTGTCCTCTGTATCAAATTGCTTTGCTGCCCTTGAGCCAAAGACGACCTTCTTAACTCCTCTCTGACACACTGTCGCAAGCATTCCTCCAAACTTCTTTGGTCGGCCATCATCGCAGCATCAGAGTTAACTGTTAACTTGAGGCGTGGTAACTTTTGGCGCCAAAAACAAGGAACATGGCATCATGGGATTTGTTGACAATGAAAAACGTTTGTTGACACTGAAAAATGTTTGTTGACATTGAATTGTGCCCTTGAAGTTGAATTGTACCCTTGAAGTGGAATTGTAACCTTGAATGTGAATTGTTCCCTTGAAGTTGAAATGTTACCTTGAAGTGACGTTGAAAATAGCTATTGAATTGTGGTGCAATTTTATTTTCTTGAATTTTGCACCATTTGGCCTACCATAAGTGGGCGTAAAACCCTTGCGAGTTTTACAAGTTTTACAGAGTTATTAAAAGCTGCCTGGTAGCTATTAGACTTCGGACAATCACTATTTTAGCTAGCTAGCAAGCAACAAAATCAAACAAACAGCTATATTTTGGTGTGGGGTAGGCCACAATAAATAAATAATACGATAAATAGCTACACCAGCAGCCGGAATTTAAGCCTGTTTGTGTCATATTTGTGCTCTTAATGAGCTAAGTAAGGAACATCAGCCTGTTTGTGCGATGGAAGAGAATTTGCCTATAAAAGTGTTAGGCCTCTATTTGAGTCAAAGACTGGCTTTAATGTTATTAGACAAAACAAAGTTTTTCAAAAGGGAATTATGATAGCAAGTCAAGTTCAATTTGAAAAAGTGAGAAATCATAATGCCAATTCTGTTTTGTAGCAAGACAAGCATATGGGCACTTGCAAAACTGCATTTCCCAGGGACATGATGCTACTTTCTGTTCTGTCTTGCATTTAAGTCAGCAACAGGTCACCTTCCTATCAGTATTTATACATGATGGCTAATGACTCAAACAGGCTTCATATCCTGAACTCTGCACGGTTTCAGCCTCGAATATTTTCATGCGCTATTGACTGTTTTCTTGAAGTCGGCCATACAGTTTTTTATCCAATACTTCTTGAATTAGACACTGGTTACTTTCTAAGCTGTGTGTATCATGCTTGTGATCTTTATGAAGATCTTATTCGAAGTAGGATTGTTAATTCTCTACAACGTAATAATAAACTCTCAGATATTAGAGAAATTGTTTGGTCTTTGTTAAGAGAAAAGTGCCCCTCATTCACTGCCCAAGATGCCAATGCCCAATTTTCTGAAATATTTCCAGAAAGAACATTTGACAACTTCACTGAAGATGAAAGGAATTTGTTAGTATCAAAATTTATCCACAGAGCATATTGTTCAAGCTGTGAAAATTACTTTACAAAGGTTTCTGAAATATTTATGCACTATGTGACACTTAATAACATTAGAATGTGTGGATTGAATGCCTTCAATTGGTCAAATTATATCTCTGAAAATAATTTGAATGTACCAAATTTATGTTGTACACACTGCAATTTAGTTACCAATGATATAAATTTGTGTGAATTTGTGTTATGTAAACTACTATGTGTTGAGTTGTCACAAGACGTAATAAATGAATTGTTTTTTGCAAATCAAATATTTTTTCTGATTGTGTGTATAATCTGAAGGCCATAGTGCGATGTAATAATGCTCATTTCACATGTGCAGTAGCTTGCAATCAAAGTTGGTACTTTATTGATGATTTTTGTGATTCATTGAAATGCTGTAGCAATTTGAGAAGTTTGTATTTTAATGTATTTTATTTGCATTGTATTTAATAGATGATAATTCTGTTACAATTGATGGGGTGGCTAATAATATCACTGATGATCCCTGTTTTTTACATTCAATACCTGCAAAACATCGCTATAAAACAAAGGAAAATTTTGCCCCCTCTGATGAAAGCATTGCTGATTAGTACACCACTCCTAGAAAGAGGCCTTCTGATCATTGTGATATCAATACTGAGAAAAAAATGAAAGTTAATGACAATAAAGAATATCATCAGAATATCATTTTTGTCGTAACACTATATTTGTAAAGCAGCCCTCACCAAGAACCAAATACCACAGACAATATTACCAAAAACGAAAAAACAACATGAAGCAGAAATATCTTGAAAAATCTGTTGTTATTGAAATTGCTCAGACAAATCACACAGTAACTGAGGCAGTACATGAATCTAAAGCCATAAATAAGAAACAGCCACATGAAACCTTTTCTCAACCACTTCAAAAATCAAACAACACACCTCACACAAATATGAAAAAATTTTATGATTCAAATAAAATGGCTATTTGGCAGTGCAGCATTTGCAAGGAAGCTTGGCCATACGCCATGCAATAAAATGAAGAAAAGGAATACTGAATTGTGTTGTCGTTGCAAAAGAGATAAGGGCTACCCAACAATTTTTAGCAAAGAAAACAACATGGTTCCTTCTGCTGTTCCACCAGAGTTACAAACCCTCACACAATTTGAGGAAATGCTTATTGCAAGAGCTTTCCCAATTATACAAGTTTACACAAAACCTAAAGGTGGTCAGTTTGCATATAAAGGCCATGTTTTGACATTCCCACAAAATGTGCAACAATTAGCAGATATTTTGCCACAGCGCCCAAAACCTTCCTGTCATTATATTTCAGATTTGTGGAGAAAATTATCAATCAAAGGAATTTCGAGTTCAAAGACAGAGTTGAAATAACAGTCACAGTTTGCAATCAGCCAATTGAAAATTTGCATATTATCAGTTTTTACAGATCACCTACGAAAGTATCATTCAACTGTCTGCTTGGTACTATGCGATATATATGTAACATATTTAAAGAATATCCAAACATTATTGTTGGTGATTTTAATGTGAACCTTATAGAGGAATCAAAACAGAAAGTGACTTTCATTACAGAAATGGAGGAAATGGGATACTCTCAACTTTTACTTCAATCAACAACAGACTATGATTCATTATTAGATCATCTTTACACTAATATACAAGACAGAGTTACACATTTTGGAATACTTGAATAATATTTTTCTGACCAGAAGCCCATTTATGTTGAAACAAAACAGTTTTCAGAAAATTCTAGTTAAAGTGTTGATTTTAATGTGCATGTGGCTCATAAGGATTAAAATAAGACATTTTGTATGGCTCACATTCACATTAATTGTAATAGTTTTTGTTTTATTTTATTTTTACAGCACATCATGGCAAGTTCAAGTCGCATTTCTGGTAAGTATAATATTTCATTTTTAATATTCAACACATTTATTCTTTTAATATAATAATGAACATTTTAATATTAGGAATAACAATTCTATGCCTTTGTACTCATGTTTCAGCACACTGAATTTTGTTGAATTTTTGGCTTCCACAACACACAAACATTTGTGCACCTTGTAAAGTTCTTGAGTTTTTCTAAATGTTGGGGAACTTGTATATTTTATGATTGTCTCTGTTATGTGATTATACATTTCCAGTTTCTTAACATTTCTGCAACTTTTCATATTAGATTCACCAACCAAAGGATATATCCATAAAGTGAGCCCTATTAAAACGCCAGAGCAAAATCATGACTATTATGAATTTTTTTGCAAGTGAGCCCTTCAAAAGTAAGACGTATCATAGGTTATAATATTCCTGAGCATCAGAACCTAACCTTGATCCAACAGTTAAAGGACACTGTAATCCTAAAAAATGTCAAAGAAGATGATGATGATACAATAACTTCAATCAACAATCTAATGCACAAATTATTCCAAGCATTGATGTTGATTTTAATATGCTGAAACTAAATCTCTGGACATTCACAGTGCTTTAACATCGAATGCTATTCACATCACCTTATCCCAGCTACCAAAGCTCAAAGCAAACCAGAAAGTAAACGTCACTGTAACCTGCTCATTTAGTGAAGAACCACCAAAGAATGTTCTAATCCAAAGATTTAACTGTGTGGTTGCAGTAAAGGAAGATATAATTGCTGAAGATCCAACTGCTACTGCATCCCTTCATGTATGGGAATTTCTGATTGAGAAACTAGAAAGTGGAAAAACATATGAATTGAAAAATCTTAATGTGAAAGTTTTCAAAGGCACCACACATCTAGCAACTTCGACTGAGACCACATTCAAAGGGTTAATCAGCAAGTTCCTGTCATCAAAGGGTGCGATTTGCTTGTTCATCCAGAAAGGCAAGCACTGTATCACAATTTATTTTTGTGAAAAATCTATCAGTGTTTATTGCATGCCAGAGTTGCAATCGAAAGATTACTGATTTAAGCAAGAACCGTGTGAAATGCAGCCATTGTCATTGCACCCAACGTGTTTCAACATGCAAACGGCATGCATCTGTTCAGTTGCAGGTTGAAGTCGGGAAAGATGAGGAAAAAGAAACCATTCTTCTTTCTGCCTTCACTGAAGTCATCCAGGCTCTCCTTTCAAAATTTGATGCAACCCTTGAAAGTGAAACAGACTGCATTGAGGATGCCCTTCTGGACATGCAGAACATCACCATTTTCTTCAACCCAGCGAAGCAAGTTGTTACTAAAGTTGTCAGTGTTTCAGATGTAGTCGTTGCAGACGTTGCAGATGTTGCAGCTCAGTAGAATGATTTAATACAAGGACCTTCATCATTTTGACTGTTGTGCTCTGTTAATTAAGCAAGAATTTCTAATGTGCAGGATTAATAAGCAGATAGGGTTTCTAATGTGCAGTTGGGCATCTGCCGCTATTCACTTTTATGTGCTGCCCTAATAACAAAGGGCAGTAGTCCTGTCAATTATCCAATAGGGTTTCCTGTTTCCAAATTTTAATAACTTCCTCTTTAGAACCATCAAGGCTTTAGGTTCAATAAGATAATAGAATATACTAAATATGCAAATATACAATATTTGTATATATAGAATATATATATACTAGCCGGGGCGCTCGCATTCGCTCGCTTCCCGGAGGGGGGCAAGTGAAAAAACTTTATGTGGTTGGCGCACTTCGTGCGCTGCATTCGCTTACGCTCATGCCCCTTTCGACCACATTTACAATGGGTTAGCTCGCTACGCTCGCCTGTCTATTTATTATCCAGAAACATTGACTGATAGAGCGCACTTCGTGCGCTGCATTCGCTTACCCTCATGCCTCTGCCTACTCCTCTTACACAGCTTGGCTCGCTCCGCTCGCCTGATAATCCCTGATAAAACTTTGGGCTTGTTTACATTAGGCCTAAGTATCGCAACTGTTCTCGTGAAGTCGGAAAAGAGCCAATCAAATTGCAGCAAAAGGCGAAACGCGTCACGTGAACAGCGAACGCTTTGTTCGAAATTGGAGTTCGTGACGCGAATTTGGAAGTTTCGCCAGCGTAATCCGTTGTTTTTTCGTCAAAGCCAATCAGGCGAACAAAAACAAAGAATTTCCCAACCTTTTAGTCGAAACTGTAAGCTCCCATATAGATAACTTTCTGGTTCAGCCGGCAAGGAAAAGTTCACTTAAAAATAGGGCAGATTAAGGGCCTCACAAAAAGGCAGCAGTTCTGTCAATTATCCAATAGAGTTTCCTGTTTCCAAATTTTAATAACTTCCTCTTTAGAACCATCAAGGCTTTAGATTCAATAAGATAATAGAATATACTAAATATACAAATATACAATATTTGTATATATAGAATATATATATACTAGCCGGGGCGCTCGCATTCGCTCGCTTCCCGGAGGGGGGCAAGTGAAAAAACTTTATGTGGCAAGGAAAGTGCGTCATCACGTGACTCCGTAGAATATATATATTAGATGTATATATACTATATATACAAATATACAATATTTGTATATTTGTATATTTGTATATTTGTATATTGTATATTATATATTTATATATATTGTATATTGTATATTTGTATATTTGTATATATCTTTGGAGAAAAAAGCTTCACTATTCATTTCCTCGTATTTATTTCCTTTCTGCTATCTACCTATGCCTACCCCAATGCATCTTTGCAAAATGCTCAACTCAAAAGTCAATTCTGTGTGTTTTTAGTTCTCGTGTTTTTACGAAAGGAAGGTGAATTTTACTTACTTTCTAGCGCTTCACAAGAACAGTATAGAGTCCCGCATACAAGAAAACACTTTTTAGGATCTAGTCTATTGTTTTAAAACAGTAGCATGTTGTTTCATCGATTGTTTTCTCAAAAATTGAGTGTCTCAGTTTCTTAAAACCTGGTTTCTTATATGCGGGACTCTGCTGTATCACACTCTGGTAAATTCAGAGAACTTTTTACAATTCAACACTACTCATTGCTTTGAAACACGATTTTCAATGAACTCCCATCTCAGTGAGCTACCCAGACAGAGATTACTTTAGATTTCAATTGCCGCAAGTCACCTGAATGTTTCTTTCATTGTGTCTGCCTCATTCTTACATGCCATACCTTTGTTTTTATTACTTATGGCTGTTTTGACCCTGGACCATTTAATAGAGCTCAATATGATTTGCTTGACAATACTGGCTGCTTTCTTAATTTCTTGATCTCTTAATAATAACTTAGTTGTCCAAAATAGTTCCATTATGATTCTGTATTCCGATCGAAAGTACGCTCATTAAATGAAGAGCAACTGCAATTTTTTTACCATATCTTGCATTCAGTCAAGTCAGATAAACTACCCATAAGGTTATTTTTGAGTGGTGGTGCTGGAGTAGGCAAAAGATTTTTAAATACCATCAATGAAGGACTGAGAAGGTACCTTGACAGATTTTCTGGTGAAAATCCAGATGATATGAAGATCATCAAACTTGCACCTAGAGAAAAAGCTGCATTTAAGGTAGGAGGAAATACAATTCATTCTGCTTTCAGTATTCCAGTGAACCAAAATTACATTCCCCTAGACCACAACAAGCTAAACACTATTAGGAATCAATACAAAGTTTTGAAATTTGTTTTTATTGATGAAATCTCATTTTTGGGGTGTCGACTTTTCAATTCTATGAATCTACGTCTGCAGCAAATAATGGGAAATGAGCAGCCATTTGGTGGTTTGAGCATAATAGCTGTGTGTGACTTATTTCAATTGTGACCTGTACATGACAGTTGGATTTGTTTCAATTCTGGGTACAGTGCATTAGATGGAAATCTTTGGCAAGACACTTTCAATTTTTTGAACTGCTCACTATCATGGGCAGAAAGAAGACAAACAGTTTGCCCGTAGTTCTTGGAGAAAAATTGACCGGATTCTTAGGCCCCGGTTAAACGTCGTGCTTGTCATGTGCCGAATCTAACATGATTAAGCTTGGCAAGAGCACGACACCAGGTTAAACGTCGAACCTAATTCACAGATTGAAGCTCGATTCTCTTTGTATCCAAGCAACCGCTTCGAATCAACTTGAAAAAATGGCGGTAAATGATCAATCCAAATTGTTGTTGCTGAAAAAGGTAATATCTTAGCATTGAAAACGTTGACAGTTGTTGATAAAAGGGATGGCAATTATCGTACAGCAAAGGTTGCTTAATTTGAAGTCTCTTCTCTTGGCAGCTAGGCTCTTTTATAAGAATAACAAGCCAAAAGCACGGATAAGGTCATGCAGAAGGTTGTCACGAAACAGAGGATGGTGGGACAAAGTCTGGTTTACGTACGACAACAAGCGATTCAAGCAAACTTTGCGAGTATCAAGAGCAACATTTGAAGTCATACTAGCCAAACTCAGACCACACCTTCAAAGACAGACAGTAACTGAAGAACCTATTTCCTTGAAGTTCGCCTAGCTATCTGCCTATATCGGCTTGGTAGAGGAGACTACCTCTATAGTATTGCAGAAATGGTAGGCCTCGGTGACTAAAATTGTGAATGAGGTTAACCAGGCAATCGTTTCTTGTCTTTGGGGAAAATATGTCTCAAATCATATGCCAAAAACTGAAGATGAATTTCAGCGCAAAATCTTAGACATGGAGGAGTTTTGGCAATTTCCTTGCAGCCGGCCAGCTGTTGATGGATGCGATATTCCCATAAAGTGCCCACCTGGTGGTCAAAGTTCCCGGAAGGAGTACGACAACTTTAGAAACTTCTATTTGGTGGTGCTGATGGCTTTGGTCGATGTAAAGTATCTTTTCATTTGGGGAGTTGTGGTTTCCGTAGAAACCCCCATGATTCTATTATTTGCAGTCAACCTCATTGTGGAGCAGGATTAAAGATGGAAAATTCTTTCCAGACATTTGTCAAGAGATAGATGGTGTTCAGATTCCACCTCTGATTCCTGGAGATTCTGCCTTTCCCTTTGAATCCTTTCTCATGAAACCATATACTAATGCAGTATTGAGTAAGAAGGAAAGGTATTTCAACTACCGACTTAGTTGTGCCGCATGGTCGTAGAGGGGGCATTTGGCCAATTAAAAGGCAGATGGAGGTTCTTGCTGCGCAAATCTGAGAGCTATCCATATGAGACGAAAATTGCAACCTTGGCCTGCTTAGTTCTTCATAATATTTGCTTGGATTGTGGAGATACATTACCTGCAAAGCTGGATTTATCAACTGATCCAACAACAGGCGAAAGAAGGAACAGAGAGACAATAAAAGATCTTCTTCTGGTGACTACAAGTCGCAAGATTTTTGATGGTCATAAAAACAAGGCAGCTAAAATAAGGAAAACACTTGAATCCAAACTGGCAACAGAATTGGCTTTGGCCAAGAAGAAGGACACAGAAAGGATGCTCTATTTTGAAGTATTACAACATTTTTAACTTTATATTTACAAATTTTACAGTTTCGTTATATTGTCTGTGGACATGGTGCTAAAGTCATTCAGCTCAGGCATGAAGCTTCCAAGAGAAGAAGACCCTTGATCAGCCAAGCCATAAGTCAAGTCATTAGGGCTAGATTGTTAGTGGTTGGGCTGATTAACATATCCTTGATGATAACTGATTGTTGTGGTTGAGATGGTATTGATTGTTGACCTGACAACAACTTTACCAGGGCAAGCTCATGCTGCCTGTCTCGTTCTTCTTGCTCTCTTGCATATTTTAAAAATCAGTCATGGGATCTTTCTGAACCAATTGTTTCATGATTTCCAGCAACTCCTGTGACTGCTTCTCCTTAGAAGATTTTTCTTGGCATCTTTTTTCATAGGAACAAAAAAATCTTCTTGTGAGTCAATTGAACTTCTACATACTGACGAAATATCGTCATTTGAGTCATTTTTATTACTGTGGTTAACATCCAAGTTAAAGTAAGAAGCCATAAACCAGAAGCTGTGAACCATAATAGAGGTCGTGATATTCGGAATGAATTCTCAATACCTTGCGGCTTTACGAGACGGCTCAAAGCCGCTATTAACGTTTTCTTTGGGTCGGACTCTAGCCTTATTTTTTGCCTACTAATATTGGGCCTGTGGCCCCTAGTCATTGAAAGCACCTTATGATAATTTCCCCTTTGAGATACACGTCTTTCTGCCGGTTTATAAGAAACGGCTATAGTACTGGGATGGTAAAAAATTTAAGGAACTCTGCAAATTTAAGAAATCACCCCAAAAAGACAGCCTAGTAACTTTTGATTTTGATCTGCATGGACTTTGTCGCGACACGTCAAAACAATAGGCAATTTTAGTCCCGAAAATAAGAAACCCATTGGGAAACTTTTAGTACTAAAACGCCAAAATGTTCCTGATTAAGAAACGTTTAGACTAGGCGCCGAACCAAGTTTGTTATAAAAAAGCGTGTAAATGCTCATTAAAGTTTCCTGCTAAGTTTAAAATGATGAAAATACATGAAAAACCTCCGTACATGGAGAAATATGAGCGTCCACAAAAAACTACGTACTAACTTGTTCCAATTCAATTTACAGGTGAAAGTTTCCTTTGTGCAGAAAAGTGGTTACACATCTGCAGGTTCAAATCTTTGGAACCTTGCTTGCAGACATCAATCTTCAAAGAAACACATAACAAACCACACTGCATATCAGCTTTTGGGAAACACTGATGTTGCTTGCCCCCTTGACGAAGCCAGATGAAAAGAAGTTGCAAAACATAACCACAACGCTTCGCGGTACGCAAAAATGCTAAACCATCATATCGATGCTGCAGTTTTTTTGTCGGCACAAGGACTTGCCTTCAGAGGGCATGACGAGTCAACGTTGTCATCTAACAGGGGCAACTTTCTGCAGCTTTTGGACCTACTTGGCAGTTACAGTCATGATTTGCGAGATTTCCTTGACAAAGAACGGATAACATATACATCGCACAAGCCCCAGAATGAATTAATAGATTGTATCGCTGAAGAGGTTCGTGAGGAAATCCAAAAAAGAGTTGACAGCTCACAATTTGTTGGGGTTATGATGGACGACACAAGTGACTGTAGCAATGTTGAGCAATCTGCAGTTTCTGTATGAATTGTTTGTAATGGTGAAGTGCAAGAACATCTACTGGGACTGATTGACGCCTCTGATGACCAATCAGAATGTCATTGTGTGCATCCCGCTCTGCGAACAACATCCCATGAGTTGCAACATTTTTTGGAACTGCGGACAAGCTAATTACCTTTTTCATGAGTAGCCCAAAACGCACGAGGCACCTTGGCTACAATTTACCAAAACCAGGCGACACTCACTGGCTTTCCCGGGATACGGCCATAAGTGTAATTGATACGCATTATGAAACTATTGGCACAGTTTTATATGAAATTGCAAACAACTCCAGCGAGAAATCAGAGACTCAAAACTTGGCTCGCAGTCTTGGAATGAACATCCAGAAAGTAGAATTCCTTTTCTTGCTGAAATTGTGCAGAAAGATATTCGAACATTGTACACCAATTATAAGCACGATGCAGAAATCAACGTTAGATGCTGTAATGGTTGCTTCAATGCTGGGGGATTTGAAAGCAGTTTTGGCGAATTTTAATTTTAATCAGATTTGGGGTGATACGTTACTTGCCGATCCAGCATTTCCAGTAATACGCGAAAGAGGTGGGTGGAGAAATATGGAGCAGCAAAGCGATGGCACGCAGGAAAGTCATTGATTAACCTTGGGAGTCAGATAACAAATATGTTTGGTGATCAGCTGTCATGGCGATTTTCAAATCTCGCAAAATTCCGGTGGATGGATCTCATTCACCCTGCCAAATTTGACGAAGGAAAGAAAGCGAGCAGTCAGGAGCAAAGATCCTTAATTGAGAAATTGCTCCAGCTGTATCCTTTTGCTGTTTCAGATGTCACAGCAACTGAGTACAACCTAAACGTACTTTATAACAATAATGAAATTGCGCTACTTTACAAAAACTTGTTCAAGAGAGAGATGCTGTAGTTGCCCAAAAGAATGAAAAACGTGCAAGGTTACTGCGAGCTGTTCAACAAAGAGAAAGCAATCAGGAGAGCCAGGATTTTGAAGAGAATGATTTATTCGAGCCTGACGAAAATGCCAATATTGAACCTGAGGCAGTGAAACAAGGAAAAGCAAATGTGCAAGATCTTCTTTCCGTAATAAAGAAAGCTGGTCTTGAGGATGCCCTTCCACAAGCGCTGACACTTCTAGAACTTGCAGTTGTGACACCATTAACAAGCGTTCACTGCGAGCGAGTCTTTAGCAGAATGAAACGTGTTGTGTCACCTGCAAGGTCTAGAATGGTTCAATTGCGAAAAGAAAATGTTGTTCTTTTACAAGTAGAAAATAGGCTGTTAAGATGGCTGGCAGAACAATCATTTTTCAAAGACAATGTAGTGACCAATGTAGTATACAATCCGCGTAGATTAGAAAGATTTTCAAAGAAGTAGACCTTTTACTTGCTGAAGAAACATGGACACTTTAACAGTTTTGTAAAGGGCGTGGTTGCGTTTTAAACCAATCTAAAGGGCGTGGTCACAAGAATTTTTTCGGGGAGACCCCCGGACCCCCCTTGAATACCTATTTATTTTTTGTCCGCGCGGCCCCTGAGTTACACTCTTCATTTCTAGCTCTTAGACGCTTCTTTAGTTCTTTCAGGACTTTCTTATAGATTTCAGCATTCTTTTGATTTTTAACATTCTGCAAAATTAATCTTTTCTTTAAATATTCATATGATACAATGATGTCAATGAAATCATTAAGCAAAGTCTCAGGCCAAGTTGTTTTTCTGCCTGATTTCTTATTTGGCTTCTTCTTTTTTGCGGGTGGAGAATCATCAGTGTCATCATCTGCAATGTCCAATTCTTCATCTGCATTATTACTGTTATTGCTGAAACATACAAGAACATGTATGGTTGTAGTCAGTGGCAAAGCTGGATGCCATGCAGATGAAACTAGAGGTCAAACTAAGCATGACATGACTAATGATTAATTTGTTTTTTTTATTCAAAATTATGTTCATAAATTTTTAGACAACGTTTAATTTACCAGTGCTAATATAGGGTTTCCACATTGGATAACATACACTGCATTGAAAAACAGCTTATATTTTAACTAGGGGTCATCACTCGCTTCGCTCGTTCGCCGGTCAAGTAAAAAAGCTTAATCATGTTGGCGCGCTTTGCGCGCTGCATTCGCTACCGCTCATGCCCATACATACATACTTACATACATACATACATACATACATACCCTACAATACATACCCTACATACATACCCTACAATACCTACCCTACAATACATACCCTACAACCCTACAATACATACCCCACAATACACACCTACAATACATACCCTACAATACATACCCTACAATACATACCCTACAATAAATACCCTACAATACATACCCCACAATACACACCCTACAATACATACCCTACAATAAATACCCTACAATACACACCCTACAATACATACCCTACAATACGTACCCTACAATACATACCCTACAATACATATCCTACAATACATACCCTACAATACATACAATACAACAGATACCCTACACTACATACCCCACAATACATACCCTACAATACATACCCTACAATACATACCCTACAATACATACCCTACAATACATACAATACAACACATACCCTACAATACATACACAATACACCTAATACATACCCTAAACACAATACATACCCTACAATACATACCCTACAATACATACCCTACATAATACATACTATACAATACTATACCCTACATACCCTACAATACATACCCTACAATACATACCCTACTATACATACCCTACTATCATACCCTACATACATACCCTACCATACATACCCGACTATACATACCCTACTATGCATACCCTACTATAAATACCCTATATAAATACCCTACTATATGTATTGTGCAAAGTTTAAGTTGAATTTGGTTAACAATTGGTTTATTGAACTAAATTATAAACGCTTTGTTTGTTTATTATTTACGCATGTTTATTATTTAAGCATTGTTAAACACCTTTTAGTTCTCCCAATGGGACTGTTGCCTCAACAGAAATAGCAGCTAATTGTTGAGGCAAGGGGAGAAAGCTTGGAAGGCGTGGCACTGCTGCTGTTTGTTACGAAGTTTTGGTCGCCAGGATAAACAGTCTGTATGTTTATTGATTCCTTGTATTAATTTATTTACATTGTTGTTATCTACGTCGAAAGGTTTCTTAAATTGCATTCTGTAGTTATTTTGTCGCTAAGTTATGTAATTTATTTTCTAGCAAACCACATTCGTGAAACTAAAACCTTTGGTTTATATGCTGTGTTTTCTGGGTTTGGTTCGCGGTGCGTTTGGGCGGTTTTACCAAAACCGATGCTTTGAGATTCGTAAATTACAGTTTGAGACTATTCCTTTGGTGGTGTGATGATTCGATTGAAACGTGAAAGAGCAAATGCGAAGCGAACGTTGACAAACACCGTGAAAGAAATATCAGCAGCTTTGGCCTGTCGCGATTCAGAAGATGAAGAGTCATTTCGTAGATACGAAGAGAAACTCGAGACAGCGTTTGCCACCTTTCAGAAAGCCTGTGAGTCCTTCAAAGCTATGCTAACTGAAGTAAAAGATATCGAAGAATGCTGTGTTTACTACCGAGATGGACAGGAAAGGTTTTTCAGTGCAATGCAGCAAGTGCGTGATGTTGCTAATTCAGAAGTGCCCCTGATTCAGCCAAACGACTCAGCAAGTCAAGTATCCCTGTCGAGAGTGTCAGATATATCCAAATATTCAAAATCATCGAGTTCATCAAGTGTGAAATCAGCCATAGAAAAGAAGATGTTGCAGAACGCAACGAGGAAGGCAACTTTGGTAGCAGAAGAGAGAATGTTGGCAAGAAGACAGAGTCTCGCGTATCAAGAGATGAAACTCAGTCAATTAAGAGAAGAGTTCCATTTGCAAGAAGAACTGACGAAATTGGATGCTGAAAAAGAAGTTTTCGAGGAAGTGTTAAAATCAGATGGCAAAATTACCTCTTCAGTTTTCAACCCAGAGAAAAGTCTCAGTTCCTTGGGAAGATCTGCAAAAAACTGGAGGTCAGTTCCTCAGTCCAGCCCCCCTAGATCAGAAGACCCATTCCCACGGACAGATTTCAGTGACGTCATGGATCAAGATCAACCCGATGAAGTCAGTACCTCACCCAGTCCGGTTTCTACAGCCAGTTTCCGGTGATGTCACGAGTCAGTGGATGCAGTCAGTTCCTCACTCCAGTCCCCCAAGATCAGCAGTCCGGTTTCCACAGCCAGTTTCCGGTGATGTCACGAGTCAGTGGATGAAGTCAGTTCCTCACCCCAGTCCCTCAAGATCAGCAGCCCGGCTTCTACAGCCAGTTTCTTGTGATGTCATGAATCAGCCAGTGATGTCAGTGACTCAACATAACCCTCTGAGATCATTGCATACTGTTCCATTTGATGTCCTACCCCACCATTTGGTAACTTCAGAAAGGCAGGAAATCAGAACAAGCCAGGCTGCGAGATTCTATAGTGATTATGATGATGATTCCTTGCAAGAGCAACCTCATGCAACAGTGAGAGTGGAAGATCCTTGTAGCAATATGATGAAATCTCATGAAAGCGCAAAGCAGATGTATTCTCATGGAGAGCAGCAAAGCAGTGAAATCACGAAGCCCTCAAGCAGAGCAGTAAGGCAGCGTAGTCCATCTTTCATCTGAATATGGAAATGCGTATTTGACAACAATGAAGAAATTAGCTGATGCAAGTATGCTACCTAAATCGGAGCTCATTCAATTCGATGGTAATCCGTTGCGATATTACATATTTATGAAGTCCTTTGAGAATCAAGTCGAGAAAGATACAGATGACAACAACAGGCGGTTACAGCTACTGTACAGTATTGCACTGGCAAGCAAGGAAGTCATCGGAGAGCTGTATTCCTAAACGAAGAAGAAGGATACAAAGAAGCTAAACGACTCCTAGAAGAGTGATTCGGTAACAAGTACAAGGTGTCGAATTCTTGGATCAATAAGGTTTCGATGGCCCACCAATCAGACCGAATGATAAGAAGATTGATGGATCTAGCAGACGATCTTCAAAACTGTGAAATAACTCTGAGAGCAACTGGCAGACTTAATCAAGTAAACAACGAAGACAACTGGTGAGAAATTGGAAAGATGCCCGGGTACATCAGAGGAGATGGCAGTCGAAGGTGCAAGATATTCGAGAAGATTGTAGAGAGCCAAACATTGAAGATGTGCGAGACTAGTTAGAAAGTGGCCATAGAGAAGAATGACCCTGTGTTTGGCGGGATATTGGACGGAGGAAGTAAAGACGGTGGAACCAGGAATAAGAAATCGTTGCAATCAGCAGGAAATCGAAATACAAGCCAGCGGAACATGACATATAGTGTCCAGACGAAAGACGCAACTAGCAGTGGCTGTTTCAAAGCCGAATGGAAATATGCGCTTCAAAGCTATCTCTGCGAAGCAGATCACAAATGGAAGACTGTGAACTGTTCAAGAAGAAAACAGGTGACCGAGAAACTTAACTTTGTTCGCTGAAAAAGCTATGCGAGAATTGTCTATCCTCATCCATTTCTCTGCTGGGTGTAAGAAGAAGAAATCATGTACCATTCAAGGTTGTAACCTGAAAAGAAAGCATCTGTCATCACTGCATGAAGCGATTGTGACTTTCGAGATGAAGAGAAATCAGCAACTTGCGAAGACCAATGTAAATCAGTCATCCAGCCTTCCTACAAGACCAGGTGATGATCAAAGGCAGTTTGTTGGAACATTGAGTGAAACCGGGGCCGGATGTGGACGCAAGAGTTTGTCGATTGTTCCAGTGAAGGTCAGATGTCCAGAGAATACCGGTGAAGTCGTTACATACGCTCTTTTGGACAATGGCTCGACTGCATCATTTTGTCGGAAGATCTTTGGCGAAACTTGGCATTGCAGCAAGAAAGTGTCAGATTTCAGTAGCCACTATCAGTAACGTTATGGAGAATTGCGACAGTGCAGTGCCAGCTAAAGATAATGGACCTAACAAGACAGTATCGATTGATGTGCCACAAGCCTTTGTTGTGAAGAAGTTGATACGTCTCAAAGGATGCAGTTGCAAGTCAAACGGATGTCAATTCATGGACGGTATCTCAGTGATCTCGTGTTCCCAACAAGACTTGAAGATTGTACAGTTGATCTCTTGATTGGTGTTGACGTGCCCGAAGCTCTGCAGCCCGAGAAAATACGAAGAGGAGAGCCCGGAGGACCACTTGCAGTTAGAACCAAGTTTGGTTGGACGCTCAACGGACCCCTCGGACAGACAGAAGTCGCAGCGGCACACTGTGGTATGATAAGCACGAATCAACCGACTGACTTCCTGAGTGAGCAATTAAAGAAATATTTCAATCATGAATTTGACGATTGCATTTCTGACGATAGAAAGCTGATGTCAGCAAATAATAAGAAAGCACTCAAGGTTTTTGAAGAATCAGCGAAGCTGAAAAACGGACATTACGTGTTGGCAATTCCCTGGAAGAATCCACAACCTTGCCTTCCCAACAACCGCAGTCTAGCAGAAAGTCGGCTGACCTATTTGAAAAGAAAATTGTTGAAGAATAAAGACCTTGTTGAAGAACTTTTCAACTAACTTATGGAAAAGTATGGTACCTGCCTCATCATAGCATCATAAACCCGAAAAAGCCAGAGAAAACACGTGTGGTGTTTGATTGTGCTGCCAAGTTTCAAGGTAAATCGCTGAATGAGCATGTAATGCAAGGCCCTGATCTTACGAATTCATTAGTTGGTGTTCTCCTGAGATTTCGCCAAGAAAACGTTGCCTTAATCGCGGATGTTGAAGCCATGTTCCACCAGGTGCGGGTAAAAGAGGACGATGTCAGTGCACTGCGGTTCCTATGGTTTCCCAATGGCGACTTATCAAAGGACCCAGAGGAAAGACAGATGCTGGTTCACCTCTTTGGTGGCATCTGGTCCCCAAGCTGCGCCACGTTTGCTCTTCAGAAGACAGCGGAAGACCACAGGGCTCACTTTAAAGATAGCGTGATTTCTACCGTGAAGAGAAACTTCTATGTTGAACGATCTTTTAAAGTCGGTAAAGAATAGCAAGGAAGCAGTTAGTATCTACAATGACCTGAAAAGCCTTTGTCCCTCGGTGGATTTAATCTGACTAAATGGATCAGCAATAAAAGAGACGTAATTGATGCGATCCCCAAGGAAGACCATTCAAAGGAACTGAAGAAGATTGACGTGGAAAAGGATCTCTTACCTGTGAACAGAGCGTTGGGAGTTCAGTGGAATGTTTCAATGACAGTTTTCAGTACGACGTGAATATCCCGGCAAGAGAAGTGACAAAAAGAGGAATTCTCAGCTTTGTATCTTCAATATATGACCCGCTTGGCATAGTAGCACCGTTCGTACTGACGGCCAAGATCATCCTGCAAGAGTTATGTCGTGAAAAGCTTGGTTGGGACGATGAAATACCTCGAACTGCTATCAACCGTTGGAACAGCTGGATCAAAGAGTTGCCAACCTTGTGAAGCTGGCAGTTCCAAGATGTTTTCAGCCAGAGAATTTTGGTGAAGTCAATAGAGTGGAGCTACATCATTTCTGTGATGCCTCAGAGAATGGATATGGTGCAGTATCATATGTGAGGACAATCAGCCGTGAAGGGAAAATAAATTGCTCCTTTGCTATTGGTAAATCTAGATTGGCACTGTTAAAGCCCATGACAATACCCAGGCTCGAGCTCTCTGCCGCTACAGTAGCAGTCAAACTAGACCGGATGTTAAAGAGGGAGTTGGAAATTTGTGTGGACAAATCTGTATTTTGGACAGATAGTACAGCCGTTATCAAGTACATCAATAATGACAGCAAACGTTTTCAGATTTTCGTTGCCAACCGCATTGCTGTGATAAAAGATGGATCAGATGCATCTCAGTGGAATTATGTACAGACGAAAATGAACCCAGCTGATGACGCATCAAGAGGTGTTTCTGCAAATGATCTTGTTGGTGACTCAAGGTGGATCAAGGGACCAGCGTTCTTATGGCAAAGTAAGGAAGCATGGCCAACTGAGCACACAGAAAATCTCGAAGTTGATGATGATGATGCGGAAATAAAGAAGAGTCTACAATCACACAGTGTTGCAGCAATCGAAAAGTCTTGTGATATGAACGAAGTGATTTTCTCAAAGTTCTCGTCCTGGACCAGACTAAAAAGAGTTGTCTCGTGGATATTGAGGTTCAAGAGTTGGCTTATTCTGAAGTCAAAGTCATCAACAGACAATCCAAAGCCACTTCCCAGAGAAAAGTTGACTATAGAAGAGCTGAAGAATGCAGAACATGCGGTTATTTTATGGATTCAAAGAAACTCCTACAAAGAAGAGATTGATGCCTTAACCTCAGGAAAGAAGCAGTTAAAGAAGCAAAGCAGTCTCCTCAACCTGGACCCTGTAATCATCAATGGCCTTCTCTGTGTCGGTGGTCGACTGAAACATTTGCCTACGGAGGATAGCAACATGAAATACCCCGTCATACTGCCGAAACGGAACCACGTGGTGGACTTGATAATCAGATACTATCACGATCTGTCTGGTCATCTCGGGAAAGAACATGTATTGTCACTGGTTAGAGAAAGGTATTGGGTCGTTAATGCCAGAGCTTCAGTGCGTTGAATTGCTAGTCAATGCTTCAAATGCAAAAGACACCTCCAACAGCCCATGCAACAAAAGATGGCAGATTTACCGCAAAGTAGAATAGTTCCAGGTGAACCACCATTCACACATGTTGGCGTTGATTACTTTGGACCGTTTCATGTGAAATTTGGCCGCAGCCGAGTCAAAAGGTATGGTGTAATATTTACCTGTCTCGTCACTCGTGCAGTTCACATTGAGGTGGCACACAGTTTGGATACTGATTCTTTCGTCAACGCATTGAGAAGATTCATAGCACGCCATGGTAAACCAAGTGAAATAAAATCAGATAATGGAACCAATTTTACAAGTGCTGAAAATGAGCTGAAGCATTCGATTCGTCAATGGAATCAGCAGAAAGTTCACGATTTTCTCCTTCAACAAGAAGTAAGCTGGCATTTCAATCCACCATCAGCCTCACACATGGAGGAGTATGGGAGCGCTTAATCCGTACAATCAGGCGTGCCATGAATATGGTATTGAGGGAACAAATCTTGGATGACGAAGGCTTACATACACTTTTGTGTGAAATAGAGTCAATATTAAACGGAAGACCTTTAACCAGAGTGTCAGATGATGCAAGAGATCCAAATGCATTGACTCCCAATCATTTGTTGATGTTAAAATCGAACGATTGTTACCCGCCCGGAATATTCTCAAATAAAGACAGCTACTCCAAGAAACGATGGAAACAGATCCAGTATTTGGCTGATCTCTTCTGGAAAAGATGGGTAAAAGAATATCTTCCAACACTTCAACAGCGTCAGAAATGGCTAACACCAAAAAGAAACCTAAGAGAAAATGACATTGTTCTCATTGTGGAAAAACCACTGCCAAGAGGAGCTTGGAGATTGGGCAGAGTGGTTGATGTGCATATTGGAAGAGATGGTCTTGTGAGATCGGCAAAGGTCAAAACATCTCAATCTGAGTTAGTACGTCCAGTTGATAAGCTTTGCTTGTTGGAGGGCAGTGAAGAAAACCCTGCTGATGACGAACTTAGCACTGATTAAAGGATGAAGGAAACTGTTTCTTCTTGTAATAAACGTTTGGGGCCGGATGTATTGTGCAAAGTTTAAGTTGAATTTGGTTAACAATTGGTTTATTGAACTAAATTATAAACGCTTTGTTTGTTTATTATTTACGCATGTTTATTATTTAAGCATTGTTAAACACCTTTTAGTTCTCCCAATGGGACTGTTGCCTCAACATAAATAGCAGCTAATTGTTGAGGCAAGGGGAGAAAGCTTGGAAGGCGTGGCACTGCTGCTGTTTGTTACGAAGTTTTGGTCGCCAGGATAAACAGTCTGTATGTTTATTGATTTCCTTGTATTAATTTATTTACATTGTTGTTATCTACGTCGAAAGGTTTCTTAAATTGCATTCTGTAGTTATTTGTCGCTAAGTTATGTAATTTATTTTCTAGCAAACCACATTCGTGAAACTAAAACCTTTGGTTTATATGCTGTGTTTTCTGGGTTTGGTTCGCGGTGCATTTGGGCGGTTTTACCAAAGCCGATGCTTTGAGATTCGTAAATTACACTGTACCTTTTGAGAGATATACTTCGATTCATAAAAGAGAAATGCCATCTAGGTGAGGTAAAATTTCTCCATGTAAACGAAAAACCACGAGTATGGTGAGGTAAATTATTGGCTTGGTGAGGTGCTTGTGCTCATATAAACAGGTGCTTTGAAATTATGAAGCAAAATTACGGCATGCTACGACACATGATTTCCTCAACCAACTGCCGTTTGCATTTTGGTATTTTGATTTTTGGTATTTTTCAAACAAGTGATTTCCACAACAAATACAATGACAAAAATTGATTAATAAATGCAACAAAAATAAAGCTTTTTATATCTTAGCAATATATCCTCGAATAAAAAAATGTAACGAAACTGAAAAAAAAACAAAGCCTTAGCCAACAAAACGAGAAACAACCCAACTGTCGCGTAATCCAAGAAGTGGAAAAATTGTAACATTTAACTAGCTAAATGATGTTACTGTCAAAGTAACAACACCGGTTTAACAAAGGTTTCTTATTAATTATTGACTAACATAAGTTATAAATTGCTAAATGCTTCCAAATCCTGCACCAAATTTCACAGCAACTTCCAAGTTTTTAATCGTATCTTCCAAAGGCAGAGTAATATATAGACCACAGGTTGAAATGCGTAAAACATCCTTTTCGAAAAACACTTCAATAGGTTTATCGAAACCAAATAGGGGAATGCTTTCGCAGCTTGTGAATAGGAAAAGTAACTGCTCCAGAGTAACACCATCCACATTTCCATTACCAACTTCTGCAAAATACGCTTCCAAATCACAAATCAAATTATTGATTGTGGAAAAGTCATTTGAACCTTTTTCCGCGGTGTTTTGAAATTTCAGCAATCCAAGGAATTCAGTTAAACTTAAATGTTTGTTGCGTGGTAGAAAGAAGGACTTCAGATGCTGGAAATATTTGTGAGCAGCAAGAACAGGACTGATACTGAAAATGCCATCCTTAAACTTTTGAATAGAACTCACGTTTTTGAATAACACGTAGCTCAACGCAAACAGTTTCTGGCATTCCTCTGTGGTGCCCACAGGATTTATTTCCATTTCAAACAGGTCATCTTTGTTTCCCTTGGAGATGTTGTCAAGCTTGAATTTTAGTTCCGCATCATCAACACTTAAAACTGTTGATAGTGCAGATTGGTGACCGAACAAGTAATCGACCAAGTGTTTTATGAAGGCAATGTGGCCCCTTACCAATATTTAATATAGACACAGCGACAACCTACCCTAATTTGTAATAATCCTGGTGAATAATTCTCTCAGGAACAGACTTTAAGCATAAGGCATTCTGATTTCCAAATGTTATTCCTGATATCAGACAAAACCTGTTTATGGCTAAGGTCAAAAACTCCCTGAACGGACCTGCACCAGAACCAGCCTCTCCAGCAAAACGAATTTTTACCTCATGCTTTCATAAATCAGAGCTTTGTTTAAAAATCAATTACCAAAAGCGATCTTTATCCCTTTGCACGATTACATGTTTAATCTCCTTCAATCGTCCTTCATATACTTCTTTTGCATCTTTCAAGTCAGGCACAGGAATGACATCATCATCTGGCAATAGTGCTTTTCTCATAAATCTCTCCAGTTCTGCTTGACCAAATTCGTCAGTGGCCCCCTTCGAATCGGTTTCATCTGTAAAAGTGCCTGCGTTAGGATGCCCGTTGTTCAAAGCCTACCAAAGCCTCTTTGTCAGTTGATTCAATTTCGGCACTGGCTTCTTCTGTAGGATGCACGTTGTTCACCACAGCATCTTCCTCAGTTGATTCAATTTCTTCCCTGGCTTCTTCTTCCGTAGAAGTGCCTGTGCTAGGCTGCCCGTTGTAATCAGACAAGGTAGGCGATCCTGTGGAATGTCTGTATCGTAGCGGACGTCTTGAAGGCCTTGAGAAATATCTTACCCTTGCTTCACGTAAATTCAACTCCGGTGTAGTTTCGTATGCTGCCGCCGAAAGTTCCCCAGGTTCGTTATCTGCGTCGGCATGTGCAGTTGGAGATAACTGAAATAAGTGAAATTTTCACAAATTATTATCAATTTTTTTCCAAATTCTCTAATCTGGATCTTATCTAAGGCATCCAATAAACCACTTTAATATTCACGGAAGTTCTATTCAAATACATCTTCAAACAACGTTAGCCTCGGCATGATGTGTTGCAAAATCCCAAAGCCTGCGTTGTTCTCAAATTTACAAACCATTTTAATGCATTGCTAAAAGCCATGCACGCTTTGGGATTTAGCGACACATAATGCTGACACATCATTAAGTAACAGCGCTTAAAGGTCAGCTGACCAAGTCTCAATTTAATGAAGTGATATACTTCAGCAACCGAAATATAGATTTTTGTTAGGTAAACTTAAACTGTTCCAGGTTCCAGGTAACATAGAGCAGGAGCAGGCAGGACAAACCAGAGATTTGTTGCATGTTTGTCTGATAGTTGAGCCTGAGTTATTTATGTTTGAAATAGGATCTACATCAAAATCTTCGTCACTTGACATTTCACACTCTTGTAAAAGTGCTTTGAACTGCAGTTTTGTGTAGGCAATCGAAACAAACAGATATATATGTACTGCTTTCTTTTTATCTTACATTTTCAAGAAGTAATTCTCTAGGTTGGTGAATGATTCTTTGATCTTTTTACCAGAGTAGGTGCCCAAGTAAGAGGCAATATGACTGGCCACTTTAAATTTCTGTATGCATATTGAATGGATTTCATCATATAGAGCCTGCCGTTTTACTTCCATGCTAAAGCCTTTATTTAATTTATGCAGATATTTGTTTTTTTCAAGACACTTCAGTCCAAATTGCACTGTAAGGTTTGGTTTAACTGTTACTGGTTTTTGTGATGTATTAAGTCTTGAAGTGTGTGTTCTCCGTATTCGCAATTTTAGTTCTTCAACTTTTTCACAATTATTTGCAGTGGTAGTGGTGGTGGTAGTGGAAATCTGATCTTTAGGAAATGTTTCATGAAAAGACAAAAGGTCGCCATATAGTAGACCCATTTGCAATAGAATTTCATCACTGCATTTATGAGCTATACTGTCATCAATTTTGTTGAACTTGAATTGCGGAAGTAAATAACCACATCCTCGTAGGTATTTTTCACAAATAGGTTGTATTTAGTATCATGGCGTTGTCATATATGTCTGGAATTTTATTATTAGCCCCCCTGGCTGATCATACATGATCATTTGAGAAAAAATTTGAGAAAAAAATCGGAAGACTCAGAAGAACCCCCTTTAATTCAATTAGACCAATATTGAAATTAATGGAACTAGAAGTCAGAAAAATTTTAAAATTTTGAGTGACAATTTGATTAACTTTCAACTAATAAAACTTAAAAGCACTCTTTTTTGACTTTTGGTGGTTGAGAGGTTGGTCAAAAAGTTTCTCCTCTGCAGTACATTATTAAGTCAAATTGACATATAGGCCTAGGCCTA
This sequence comes from Sanderia malayensis, assembly GCA_013076295.1. NCBI lineage: Eukaryota > Metazoa > Cnidaria > Scyphozoa > Semaeostomeae > Pelagiidae > Sanderia > Sanderia malayensis. Next base: position 40,296 of record RQOL01000623.1, on the reverse strand, counting down.
AAACATACTCTGTTCTTGTTGAATTGCTATTTGCTAAAACTAAATAAAGCACTCTTGGTTGGACAAAAGTTTATATTATAGTCCAAATTTTTGTTTTTTGAATTGCTTACCTTGTGATACAAAGGATTGTTGTCCACAAGTCCAGACACCAGCAGATCATCTGGCTGCACGTGGCTGCTTTCCGCCATCTTGCCATCTTGCCATCTTGTCAATTACAATCTATACCCTCGTGCTCGTGCGTGAATCAAGCGGCTGCTGATCTTAAACAAGCGGCCGCTTATCTGAAACAGGTGGCCGCTTATCTTAAACAGGCGGCCGCTTATCTTAAACAGGCGGCCGCTTATCTTTCGGCCGCTTATCTATCCTGTTATTTCCAGCCAGAAGATTGCTTTACAGACCAGAAAAACAATTTACAGACCAGAAAGACAATTTATGGACTGAAAAACAATATGCATAACACGTGAGGCAAGAACAAGCGGCCGCGTATCTTTAAACAGGTGGCCGCCTATCCTGATAAGCGGCCGCTTGTTTTGCCGCTAGTCTTACTGCAAGTCTTAGATAAGGACTAAGTTGTCCAAATCAGCCACGGTACCTCGAGCATACAACTATGTCAGGGGTGTTCTCAGTTTGCCAAATCCCTCGATGATAAGAAAATGGTCGTGAAGAGCTTGCATAAGAAAAGCTTGCCATGTGAAGAGCTCGCAACTGAAGCTCTAGTGTTCCTGCTTCTTGGTTTACGGGGGCATTGGAAATGTCCTATAGCTTATTTCTTAATCAACAAAGCTACTGCAGATGTTCAAGCTCAGTCGATAAAGATTGTTTTGAAAAAAGCAGATGATGCTGATTTGAAGGTTTTATCTGTGACCTGTGATGGAACACCAACAAATGTTAGCACACTTAAAGGACTTGGGTGCAAATTCGGTGCCAAGTATGATGATGTTCAGACTGCCTTTAAACATCCAACCCAGTGTCATGATGTCCACGCAATCATGGATCCATGCCATATGTTGATGTTGGCCAGAAATGCCCTTGCAGACCTTGGCCTATTTTATGGTGCAGATGACAAGAAAATTGAATGGAAATTCTTGAAGTTTCTTCATGACAGACAAGAAAACCAGCGGTTCAAGCTTGCCAATACATTTTCCTCAGGTCATCTTGATTACAAGAAAAATAAGATGAAAGTATCATTGGCAGTTCGGGCACTGAGTAGCTCTGTGCAGCAAGAAATCGTGCAGCAAAAGGATTCAAGCAGCCACTTAGGTTAGCAACATTAGAAAGATGGACATCTGTTTTAAGAAGCACTGCAGATTATCCCTCACCTTCAAGACATCTAATAGCCAGCTGCTAGCAAAGAGTCAAAGGAGAACTTTTGTGATAGGGTTTGTTGTGACAATAAAATCAACAATCCAGCTTGCAAGTGGCTTATTAGCAATGAAGAATGACCCATTCAAACTTGTTTTAACATACAAGCTGTCACAAGATCACATTTGACTTCTCTTTTCTTGTATTCAAAGTAAAGGAGGTTGGAACAACAATCCGAATATGGTGCAGCTGAAGTATGCCTTGCGAAAAATGCTTTTGCACAATAAAATCACAGCATCAAATAATGCAAACTGCCATGTATTTGAGCAAAATACAATCATCCCAGTTTTCAAAAATAATGTGTCTTCAAATATGGAATGAGATGGTGATGATGAATCAACAGTCCTCTACATGATTGACAATACTGACAAATCAGAGTTTCGTGAAAACATTCTTTATTATATCTTGGGATCTATTGTTTCCAAGCTTGTGAAGAACATTCTGTGCGAAAATTGCAAAGAGTGCCTTATTGGGACAATAATCAAATCAGACCATGGATACTCCTGGGGGTATAATGAAGTTTCTGGACCAGCTGCATTTACAGCATTTGTAAATAATGGAGGACTGGCAATTCCATCAGAGTCAATTTTCAAAGTTTTACAATGTTGCAAGAAGCTCTTCTGGGAACATGTGTGCAAAGAGAAGTATGCAGAGATTACGAAGATGAAAAACATCAGAAAAAGAATGATGTTAAGTGTGGTAAGCCATTCTTGGGGAGAGAGAAGACAACTTCCATTATTTCAAAATCACCTGCCTGGGTTGAATGAAATCCTATTTGAAGAAGAGCATGAAAGATGGTTGACAAAATGTGTCGCTGATATTTCACGCTGAGACTTAACATTTATGGTAAAGACTACTGTCAGCAGGTAATATTGGAAGGCAAAGCAAGTCGAACACATGGGCTGACGAAACTTGTACATTTCAAGAATCAATAGAACAGAACGACAATGTTATTAAATGGCTTTATGCTAAATACTTTTGACCGAAAATGTTGTACTCTTAGCTCCAATAAGTATGGAAACGCCTGATGAAAAATGGCGTCTAGAAGTGGCCCTAGGCCTGAGAAAGAAAATTTACATAACAATATAAAACTACAAAACGGGTTTCAATAGAGAATATATTTAGCACAAATATACTCAAAATTTCATACATTTTCAAATGAAAACATAATTTAAACTATGTCATATTGTTTTACAATAATATTAAAAGAAAACTGCGAAGAGGTCCCTTAAAAAATGTTTGCGAAAATTTATCGAAGTGGAATAACTAAAACGCCAATAATTATAATTTCTTTCAGTCAAGGCCACGCAAATTCTCTCTCATTTAAAAGAGAACGCTTTAAAACTTTGGAAAATCTAAGAATTATTTGTGTAACTGTCTTGACCTTCTACAATTCACGGTTTAAGTCTTTGTTTATCATTCTAGGAATTTGATTTGACAAAACCTATTTTTCCGTAATTTTTTTTCCAGATTAAAAAAAGAAGGTTAATCGCCATAACAAAAAATCCAACATGGATATTCCTATAGTTTGTTTCAAATATTATAATTTGATATAATTTTTAGGGGCTTAATATTTTCTGAAGTGAACGAAAATTTTATTTTTGAAAACCCAATTTGAAATTTGAAAAACAAAACATGTGCTTCTCAAGTTGTAAACAAATACTTCAGCCGTGAGTTGTAAAAGGTCAAGACAGTTACCTAAATAATTCTTATATTTTTCAAAATGTTAAAACATTCTCCTTTAAATGAGAGAGAATTTGCGTCGCTTTGAGTGAAAGAAATTATAATTATTGGCGTTTTAATTTCTCCACTTCGATAAATTTTCTTAAACATGTTTAAGGGACATCTTCGCAGTTTTCTTTTAATATTATTGTAAAACAATATGATATAGTTTAAATTATGTTTTCATTTGAAAATGTATGAAATTTTGAGTATATTTGTGCAAAAGAAATTCGCTATTGAAACCCGTTTTGGTAGTCTTACATTGTCATGTAAATTCTTTTGCTCAGGCCTAGGGCCACTTCTAGGCGCCATTTTTCATCAGGCGTTTCCATACTTATTGGAGCTAAGTGTAAATGTTCTTTTACTTGGGTATAAATTTATGTTGTATGTTATATGTGGATTTGTATATATATGTATTACTAATTTGATCAGTTAATTGCTAAGGCCTAAATTATTTTACAACGATCTTCTTCCTTAAAATTATTCTTTCTAAATCGGAAACGATAAAACAAATCTTACCATTATATGATTCCTTTATTTCGTTGAGGTAAAAATATTGACATTGATGAAAATGAAATAAACCCGCAAACAATAGCTGAAGAGCAATAGGTCTCCATTATAATTTCCAGTTTTTATGCGTACAATGCGCGCACATCAAATTAAAAAAAGTGACACAGTCATGAGCAGCTGAGACCAATAGAGTTATTTCCCCCAAAATAGGGTTCCAGACCTCTTATATAGAGTTCACTGTAGAGCGCATTATGAGCACAATTCAATTAAAAGTGCTAATAAAGCACCTTGAATTTTTCTTTGGTTGTTATGTCAAAACATTTTCAATCAATTCGAAAAGAGAAAGAAAAAAAGCGGAAGCTGGTGTATCGTTTGATGTTGGAACATTTGCGGAACTGGAATCATGAAGTAGGCTTATTTTTTCAGCTCATGCTTTTGGCGTTTAACCAACTCCAAATTGCCAGACCGATTTCTCGAGGTTGTCGACGAATCCCAAGAATGCGTGGATGGTGGGATATGGTATGGAACATTTTCGATGACAAGCGTTTCATAACCAACTTTCGTATCACAAAAGGAACATTTTATATATACCTGGGGAGTTTGAAGATTTATTAACGAGAGAAACTATCTGCGAAGAGCCAGTGTCTCCAATGACAAGATTGGCAATATGCCTGTACAGGCTTGCTAGAGGTGATTATCTCCACACGATTGGTGACCTGGTAGGTTTAGGGACGTCAACTGTGTCTTTAATTGTGCAAGAAGTGTGTGCTGCAATGAGCAATCAATTATGGAAACCCTTTGTTGGAAAAAATATGCCAACAACATTGGAAGAGCTCAGAGAAAGCATGACATCATTTGATGAATTATGGCAATTTCCCTATTCTTTTGGGGTAGTTGATGGGTGCCATCTGCCGATGAAATGCACCAAAGGTGGAGCAGAGAGTGCCAAGGAATATCATAATTTCAAAATTTTTTATTCCGTTGTATTAATGACCATTGTTGATGCCAAAAAGAGGTTTATGTGGGCAAGTAGTGGTTGTCCAGGCAACAGCCATGATCCAATCATTTTCCAGTCAACAGAGTTATACAGTAGGATAACAAATGAAAATTATCTTCCTGCTTGCTGTATTAAGAATTCTGGATGTGAAGTTTAGCCAGTTCTTCTTGGTGATTCTGCCTTCTCTTTTTTTACCATGGTTAATGAAGCCATATGGAAATGTCATTCTAACCCAGGAGCAGCGGTACTTTAACTATTGTCTCAGAAGAGCACGAATGGTGGTGGAGGGTGCATTTGGGCAGCTTAAGGGGCAATGGAGGATCTTACTGAGGAAAAATGAATGCCATACTCAAACACTGACACTGATGTCCGCTAGCCTGTATCATTCTTCATAATATGTGCATTGATTTAGAAGACCAGGGGATGAGGGCATGGGATTTCATGGGATTTAAACTTCGATCCAGAAACCCAGAAAGGTCGCCCAAGAGAAGTTGTAAGAAATATGCTACATATGACCAGTTGCAGAAAATATCCTGGAAGTTCACAAAGGCCAAACAGATCCGAGACCATCTGAGGAACAAATTTTGGAATGAAAAGCTTCAACTGGATGATTAACTGAACACATGAACTTAGAATACAACAAGGTATTTCTCATGGGTTACTTATATATTACTTATATGGTTTACTCAGTTTCCATCTTCTCTACTAACATATGACATCCATGTAGATTTATTTACTGGATAATTGTTCCCAAAATTCCTTGATTGATTTCTTGATAGCAGGTATGAATTATCATATTCATGATTTTGTGGTTGTGGTTGTACTCGAGAAACAAATGTTGCTGGCTGCTGTGACACCATTTGCCCTTGCTCAGGGTTTCTAAATGTGGCCATCATTGTTTGAAAAAATTGCATCTGCATCTCCATCATTCTTGTCTCGTGCTCCCTGCTTCTTTGGTTCTCTTCCTTTAAAAATTCAATCATTCCCTTTGGCGGATCTTTTGATACAAGTTTATTGAAAGCAGTAACAGCCTCCTTCAGTAAACTTGTAGATATATCTTTCTTCACTCGTTTGGAAGGTTTCGGCACAAAGAGTGCCTTATCACTTTGCAAAATATTTGGTGTTGACTCTGCAAAGGGTCTCAAATCTGGCATTTCTGCAGCATCTGGATTAGTTTCAACAGATAAGATAGCAAAAAATAGTTCAGAAGCCAAGCTTGGATCACAGGAGTTTCGTGACTCAACAAAAGGGAACAATTTTCTGAACCAAGCTGGCTTCTGGTCCATAAAATGTGCAATGCCTGAACCACACTTTAGTGTTATTGATGCCTTTTTGCATTTGGCAACACAGGACTTGAATTTTGTTCTTGTCTGAACAGCTGTGAAATTGAAAGACTCTCCAGCGCCCCTTTCGTTGAAACGTACTTTCACTTGGTTGACAATTTTGCAATAAATTTCCAAATTCTTTGAAGCTCTATTGTTTGTAAATATCAACTTCTTTCTGCAGTTTTCGTTCTCACACACCACGTTAACAACTTCATCAGTTGCCTCTTCAGGCCAGGAAGATTTTCTGCCAGCTTTTTCTTTCTTTTCAAAGTTCTACATCCTTGAGCCTTTACCTTTTGGCCTAGAACTTGGTTAGCCTCATCGTCCTCGTCCTCGTCATCTTCTTCTGCTTCTTTGTCAGTTGCGCAACCAGTGCACATTCCGTACCGTGCAGTGTCCACTTCGGGAACTTTGTCTCACGATGCAGTTGATAATTCCTCTTCTCCATCGCTCTTCTTCGTTTGCATTTTCAATTATTTCGCAACAGATTTTCTGGAAGCAGCCATCTTGAACTTTGATAAGTGTTGACAAAATTTTTTTCTTCAACTTTGGCAGGTTAATTGGTGGGCATGCGCAATAAAGCCCAATCACTGAGAATGTGATGATTCATGCACAATTGGAGGTCCTAATTCGCTCAGCCGAGGGAATCAAAAAAATTAATTCGCTCCAAATGGAAAACTGGTTTCATACAGTGCATTGTCGGTGAATGAAATTGACACTTAGAAATTTTTTGACCCAATAATTTAATTTCTCTGCGCTCATAATGCGCTGTCTGAACTAGGCCTAAGTAACACATGTCAGCTTTTCCAATCCGTGATTACTGGTGATATCACAACTCTTTGATAAACTCTCTGGGCAGTTTATTTGAATTGAACGATACTTTCAATATTGTCTGACAGTGAATACCTGAACACTTGCAAAGCCTCTACTAGTGCTTTCTATAAATTGTCTTATATTAAAATGGCAAACTTCAGACGTATGGTTCAAGCATTGTCTGCATATGAATAAACAACAATCCCTGAAGATTCGGAATATAGGCTGCAGCAAGTGCATTACTCTTTGCAGTGTATGCTGGAGATTTTGCTCCAGCAGATATACAGACATTAATAGCAGCAAAACAATTCTTCCTCCGTCATTATTACATTTTCATAAACAGATCAAGAGAGAAACTTCCAGATGACCTTTTTTATTAGTCAAGAAAAAGTTTGAATAAAACGAGAGGAACCCCGAGAGCACCCCTAATTTTATTGGCTGGTCGTTTTCATCCTTACGTGTGAAACGAATAAGGCAGACCTTGCAAAAGAGACCATATACACAGACAACTGGAGTGCTAATTACCTTAATTCCTAAAAGAATGTCTTTATTTTGCTTGTGTATATGGGTCCTAACTAGCATTTACACATTGTGCTGTATGTGATTCCTTGTTGCAAGTGTTGCAAGTTTAGATTAAGGATCTCGTAAGCCCACCGTTTTCCTGTTTCCTTTCTCTCTTGTTCCGTGTGTATACACTTAGTGAGCATAAGTTACACACCACCGGATAAAAAATGGCATCTAAAAGTGCCCCGAGGCCCGAGCAATAAAGTTTACATAACAATATATAAATACCAAACGGCTTTCCCTTACGAATTTCTTTAGCAGAAATATACTCGGAATTTCATAAATTTCAAGTGAAAACATAATTTCAACTATATCAGATTGTTTTATAATAATATTTAAAGAAAACTGCAAAGAGCTTCTTTAAAAAATGTTCATGAAAATTTATTGAAGTGGAGTAATTAAAACGCCAATTATTTTGTTGGCATATTTTTTCCAACAAAGGGTTTCCATAATCGACTGATCATTGCAGCGCACACTTCTTGATAGGTTTTCATTGATAGTGACTCCTAGATATTTTACTTGCATATTACTTGTATAGATATTTACACTTTTCATGGCCCTTTGAACCCCATGTACAATGGGTTAGCTCGCTGCGCTCGCCTGTCTATCTATTATCAAGAAACATTGACTGATTGGGCGCACTTTTTGCACTGCATTCGCTTACGCTCATGCCTCTTTCAACCCCACATACAATGGGTAAGCTCGCTGCGCTCGCTTGATAATCCCTTATCTTAATTCTTTGATTAAAACTTTGGGCTTGTTTACATTAGGCCTAATCATCGCGACTGTTCCCGTGAAGTCGCAAAAGAGCCAATCAACTTGCAGCAAAAGGCGAAACGGGTCACGTGAACAGCGAATACTTTGTTAGAAAATGGTGCTCGCAACGCGAATTTGGAAGTTTTGCCACCGTAAACTGTAGTTTTTTCGTGATAGCACAATTTGTGGAATGATTAATGGAATAATTCAAAAGAACTTTGAAAAATCAAAACCAAAAATAGATAACCTTGGTTCAATTAACAAATGGCACCTTCCATTTGAAGTTTATGCCCAATAAATGTAGAAACAAAAAAGCCTTTTTGATTACACGGTTCGCCGTTTCGGCCCATTGTGTTGGGGCGTTCGACCTATTATTTCAGGTCGAATCTATTGTTTTTGGCAAGGAAAGTCATCACAGGACTCCGTAGAATATATATATTAGATTTTTAAGGGCATAATAGTTTCTGAAGTGAACAAAAAATTTATTTTTTTAAATCCACTCTGAAATTTGAAAGAAAAAACATGTGCTTCCCAAATGGTAAAAAAAAGACTTAAACCTGGAATTATAAAAGGTCAAGGCAATTACATGAAAAACTTTTTTGTTTTCAAAGTTTTAAAACATTTTCTTTTCAATGAGAGAGAATTTGTGTGCCTTCGAGTGAAAGAAATGATAATCATTGGCGTTTGAATCAGCCCCTTGTTGAAGACTTACGAGAGGCAGAGGACTGTATCATCAGTTGCGTACAGCAAGAGTGTTATGAAAATGAAATGATGTTGGCAAAGGACAGAGTCAAACCAATGGGGAAATCAGGTTGTTTACGAAGCCTAAATCCAATATTGAAACATGACTTATTGTGTGTTAGTGGTCGTCTAAAGCATATGCCGGATCAGTTTAAAGCTCTGAAGAATCCTGTCATACTCCCAAAGAGACACCACATTGTTGACATCCTCAATCGTCATTACCATATCCAAAGTGGACATTCTGGTATTGAGTATGTATTGTCGAAAATCAGAGAAAATTATTGGATTGTCAAGGGACGAGTGTCGGTGAGAAGAGTGCTCGGCAGCTGTTTTGGTTGCAAACGATGCTTCCAAAGGCCGAATCAACAAAAGATGGCAGACTTGCCACCAGACAGAATCGTTCCAGATCACCCGCCATTTACGTTTGTTGGCGTTGATTGCTTTGGCCCATTAATGCTAAAGAGAGGTCGTGCGATGGTAAAAAGGTATGGAGTTCTCTTCACATGTTAAACCATGGGAGCAGTACATACCGAAGTTGCACAAACCATGGAAACCGATTCTTTCATTAATGCGTTGTGACGTTTCATGGCGAGGCGTGGAAAACCGGCTGAAATGAGATCAGACAATGGCACAAACTTTAAAGGAGGAAACCGCGAATTATCGTAAGCAATAAAGCAGTGAAATCACGACAAGCTGAACATATTTTTTCTTCAAGAGGAAGTAAAATGGCATTTCACCCCACCACACGCTTCCCATATGGGTAGAGCTTGGGAACGATCTATCAGAACTGCAAAAAAGGTGCTGAGCGGTCTTCTTAAAGAGCAAGTTCTTGATGATGAGGGTCTTTGAACACTCTTGTGCGAAGTCGAATCAATAATAAATGGACACCCATTGACCAAGGTTTCCGATGATCCTAGAGATGTTGCAGCTATTACACCGAACCACCTACTCTTGCTGAAGTCGAATCACTCTATGCCTCCTGGTATCTTTTCCAAGTCTGATTGTTATGGGAAAAGAAGATGGAAGCAAGTCCAATATCCTGCAGATATCTTTTGGAAGAGGTGGACCAAGGAGTATTTACCCACATTGCGAAAGCGACAAAAGTGGCATGAAGTAAAACATAATTTGACAAAGGATGATGTTGTACTTATAGTTTATGAAACATTGCCTAGAGGAAACTGGCCTGTTGCAAGAGTTCGGGAAGCAAAGGCAGGAAGAGATGGGCTTGTGAGGGCAGTTAAACTCAAAACCGCTAAGACAGAACTGATAAGGCCAATAAGCAAGCTCTGTTTACTGGAAGCTGCAGATGCAAGACTTTGCAACTAATGATTTATGGTTGATAAACAGTTCACTAGAAGTTCTCTGTTGGGGCCGAGTGTAAAAGCTGCAAATTCACGCATGCATACGCACAATTTGGTGACCTCGTTTTCATTACTACGAAGTCGGAAATTCACTTTTGCACTTTGAACTTTATGTTTACGCTCCATTCCCTTGTGACAGCGAACTGTTCAACTGTTTGAACAATTCTTCAATTATCTTGCTAATTTTTTGGTTTATTTATTCTGTGTTTAAGAGGTACTCAATATAGTTTTTTGTATTTTTCATCGCGTTGGATGTGTCTAATTTTCTTCAATTTATAGCAAGCCTTCAAGTTAAGTAAAAGCTGTGTGTTTTGATGAGTTTGAGCAATAAATCTGTGGCAAGTGTTTTCTGACGTTTGGCAGCTACTTTACAATGTGTTTTGCCTTTCTGTGAATTATGATCACTAGTGGTCCAGCTCTGGCATGACATACAATATTAGCCTTCCATGATGCCATGGCCAACAATGAGTTGTATTGGCAGAAGTGCTTTAAGAAATGTGTATTTTTAAATGATATAAGGTAAATAAAAGGTAAAAATGATAACATTTGTAAATAAGAAAAAATGTACAGGGTAGTCGCAGCAATGCAGGACAATAGGCAACAATACACATCAGCGATATAGAGGTGGTGGCGATGTCTAGTAAGTGTCATTATCATCATAATCATCATCAGTCCCGTGATGGAGATAGTAAATGTAAGGGACGCAAGTAGTGGTAGAATACGGCAAAGATAAATATTTCAGTTATGATAACCATCAGAAATGATTGAATACAAATGGGGTGTAGAAGAAAACCGAGTAAGGTCAAAGAGAGATTGGGTTGATTTGAAGATCAGTATGGTAAAGAAAAGAGTTGTGTGTGCGAATCGTCAGCTATCAACCTGGATCAGCGTTTCGGGGGTTTGATGACAGTACGCTTTTATGATAACAGGCCCCCCAGCACCCCGAAGGGCACCATCGCACAAGATAATGAATGCAGAAGTTAGAGACAATGGGAAAAACAAGGCGCGTACAGCTGATCAGCTAAAGAAGACAAGTATCGGAATTCGGAAGCGCTATGAATATGTGGGGCATAGCAATCAATGTAAAGTAGAACCGCAAAAATAATATGAATTCATAGTGAAAAGATTTTGAAGTGAAGAATATTTAGTGTTTTTGGATACATGTTCAAGTTGTAATTGGAAAAAAATAATTATGATTATGATGTATGCTGCATAACAGCAACAACAATAACAATAGAAAACGTAATTACAACAACAACGTCGGCTGTTAGGCTAAATAGAAAGTATGAAATATTAAATGTGAAATTATCACACGAAGATGCCCACGATTTTGACTGTTTATAGTTTGAGGTTAGTCCTGACCAAAATGTCTTTTATGTTTTTGTTTCGTTTGAATGCCAGGATGGGTGTTGTATCCGAAATGTTATGTAGATCGGTATCCTCTTGAATATGGTGCCAGTGTCTTCGTAACACTGCTCCGAGGCCCATGGTATTAGAATCGTATCGTACCATGAAGGGTAATTTGGTACCATGTTGAGACTCGGTGGGTTTTAGTAAATCGTCCTGTGATAATGGATGTACCTTGTTGAAGATGTCGCTTATGAGGCCAATGTTATAACCTCGTTTAACAAGTGTAATTTGCAGTTGTTTTAAATGTTGTTCGAAATCGTTATCATCGGAGATGATACGACGATAGCGTAGAGCCTGGCTATAGATAATGCCTTCTTTGCAATGGGTCGGATGGAAGGATAGTGATGAGCAAACATCAGTAGGTTTTTTGTAAAGTGAAGTTTGTAGTGTCCCATTTGGGGTTAAAATGACCATGGTATCAAGAAATGCTATTTTGGTGAACGAAAAGGACATTTCAAATTGGATAGTATCATGTAGACTGTTCATATGATGGTAAAATGTGTGTAGGTTTTCTAAGACGTGGGTCCAAATGGCAAAGATGTCATCTATAAATCGTAGCCATATCATTGGCTTTTGGTCAGCAGAGGCTGTAGTTAATATATGAGTTTCTATGTGATCCATAAAAATGTTTGCATAGTTAGGAGCAAATGGTGAGCCCATAGCAGTGCCATGTGTTTGTAAATAGAATTGGTTAAGAAATTGGAAATAATTCTTTTTCAGAATGAACTCCATGATTTGTTTCATAGATGGTAATGGTATTGGTATCTCAGTGCCATAAAAGGTTTGTATAGATTGTAAACAGCAATTGATACCCTCATCCTGAGGAATGTTTGTGTAAAGTGATTTTACATCAAATGTGACCAAGATCGAGTTGGGTGGTATTGTACCTTCCAACAACTTGAGTTTTTGTAGAAAATGTGTAGTATCCTTGATGTAGGACAGAATCTGTCGTACAATTGGTTTGATATAATAATCAATGTACACTGAGAGGTTTGATGTGGGTGAATTGCAACCAGAGATAATCGGTCTGCCCGGTGTATTAGGTTTGTGTATTTTTGGTAACATGTAAAATATAGGGGTCCTAGCATTATTACTAGGGTTAAGGAATGTAAATGTTGGTTCATCAATGACCTTTTTCATATATAAATGAGTAATGAAGGACGAGATATCCAGAATTAGATCATGCATAGGGTTGTGGGGTATTGATATATAGTATTGACTATTGTTGAGTTGGCGGTATGCTTCTCTTAGGTAATCATCAGTTGACCATATTACTATTTTGCCTCCTTTGTCAGCAGGTTTGATAATGATGTCACGCATTGATGCAAGTTCACGAAGAGCATTGCGTTCAGCTTCACAAAGGTTTTGTGGGGGACTGATATCACATTGTAAGTTGGAAATATCATTTTGTACATTATCTACATAGTTGAGAATGCTAATGTTGTCATGTTCAGGAGGTTGCCATGTTGAGCGAGTTTGTAATGGGAACTTAGGTGTTGTATGTCTATGTTGAAAATAATGTTTTATAAACAAACGTCGCCTGAAGGCATGAAAGGACGATTTAATTTCGCTAATTGTAACTGGTTTGGGTGTAGGGATGAATGGCCTCGCCGAGAAGAATGTAAAATGAAATTGAGGTCTTTTGACGTGGGGAAACAATGTGGTGTTGGGTTTATAAAGATGTTATAGTGGCATGGTAAAAGTAACAATGGCATACCAATGAATACAGACATTTGATGGAATATCTAGGGTAAGTTGTACTTAATAATCGTCATGTCTAAAGCCATGGATATAAAAATATGATGTCAATATTGAGATACGTTGACTGGTTAAGATGATGCAGACAAAATAGTGAGGTAGGAAAACTACTCCCTTTCCATTAAGAAATAATAATATATGAAATTGCATCATTATTTGCCGTGAAATGAATTGACAAATTACCATATCAGGTATCATATGAAAACAATCTCTCGGGGATATTGTTTTTTCTCTGCAATGAAAGCTCTAATGTAAACATTTCCACTTCCTCCTCAGTGTGTTAATGAGTTTTTTAAATGTGCCATTTTATGTGAAAGGCATATATTGACCCTGTAACAGGCAAAGTTTCCCTTTAATGTGTTTTACTGTACTTTACTGTACTCTACTATACTCTACCATTTAACACTCTATTCTACCATACTATACTTTACTCTACCATCTAATGTGGTTGTTGGTGCCAGAAAGAACACACGGGCTGACTAATGGATATTTCTTCATAAATCCAAAAGCTGTTAAATTCCAAAGTATACAGCATTAAATATAAACAAACAGTAAAGTACAAACAACCGAGATTACCTAAATACAAAACATGATAGCAAACAAATAATCCAGATAATCTACAAGAGAGTAACGAAGTAACCAAACTTACTAGCACAATGTCTTCCCTCTCATCTGGCAGCCCACAGGTGATCTGCTCTCTAGATCGTCTAGATCTGTTCTGATAATCTCATCAAAACGACCTACTTAAATATCTCAATCTAAACCGCAAAGGGAAAATACCAACGAAAATACCAACGATCGGAGATACAATACGTCTAATAGAAATTCAAATAACTACGCGGAACAACAATGGATCAATCTACGAGAGATTCCGTCAAGCCTCACAGGCGACCAAAAACAACCTCTATGGTAGTATCTATGGGATTCCTACAAGTTATGTGGAATTCCTACATTCCTAAGACACTAAAACAATGTAAACCGTTCAAATTCCTGAAAATTACTGTAAACCACTCATGGGGCAAATCAACTTTGATTTGCCCTTTCAAACAACAATAGGTAATTAGAATTATCATAATGTTTCTTTAGTTCTGCTTCAACAACTGGCTCCCCTCAAGATGCATCTTCATTAAGCTCCTGATTCCATAATCAAAACCAACTTTGTGGTTGGACGTTGTAGTTTTCCTCCAATAAAGAGGACAAAGAGTGACGTACATCCCACATCAAGCTGTCCTACACGAAGAAGCAACAACAACAAAAGTGAGAGTGGTATATGACACGTCTGCAAATGTGACAAAGGGTGCAAAATCATTAAATGAGTGCTTGCATAGTGGGCCTTCACTGAATCCGTTGCTGTTTTCCATATTGCTGAACTTTAGAATGCATGCAATCATCCTCATGGCTCATATTAAGCAGGCATTCTTACAAATAGAGATCAAGCCAGAAGATTGAGATGCGATGAGATTTCTCTGGGTAAAAAGTGCAACGGACAATGACTTTGAAATTGAAGAATTCAGATTTACAAGAGCTATATTGGTTGCTGGACCGAGTCCATTTATCCTTTCCGCTACAGTCAGATATCACTTGTCAAAGTATAAGGAAGAAATCAAAGAATTGGTCCAAGATGTGGACCAAAGCTTGTATGTGGATGATTATATCTCTGGTGGCGACAATGCGGAGGAGCTAATATCTCGAAAGCAAAAACTGGTGCAAATATTTGAAGAAGGAGGCTTCTGCTTGCGAAAATGGTTCTCCAACGACGCAATTGTGCGAGAAAAGATCAATGAAGAAGCAACAGAGGAACAGCGAAAGGTTCTGGGAGTCGCATGGCAGCCCGGCTATGACATATTGTTAGTGGATTTAAATCTAACTGCTAGTCTCCTCTGGGACTAGCACGTCCGATGATTTTCAAGGCAAAATTGATTTTCCAATCGATTTGTGCAAGAGGATTAGACTGGAATGAAGAACTGCCAGCAGAAGAGCAAGCGCAATTTCACAAGGCTGCAAAGCGTACAAGAAATGAAGCACTTGGCTGTTCCTCGAAGAGTACTGTCTGCAGTGACAGAATCCACAGCAAAAGGAAATGTTCCTGCACATATTCTGTGTTGCGAGCAAATTGGGCTATTGTGCAGCAGCATATATTGTGTCCAAGTGCGGTGAGGAAATAACCAGCAGATTACTGACAGCAAAGTGTAGACTAGCCCCACTGAAGATGATTACAATTCCGGGGTTGGAACTTCTATCTGCTGTTACTGGTGCAAGATTGGCAAGGTCAGTGATAAAGGCGCTGGACGGTTGGAAGCTGGACAAGATCAATATGTGGCTAGAAAGCTTGACTGCTCTATATTGGATTGCAAATAATGGAGCATGGAAACCCTTCGTAAATAACCGAGTGAAAGAGATCCATGAAACGATTCCAAAAGTGACATGATATCATTGCCCCACTGAAATAAACCCTTGTGACGTGGGAAAACGTAGTGTGACTGCCAGCAGACTGCAGCATTCTCCATTGTGGTGGGAAGGTCCCACATTCTTGAAGAGAGAAAAGGAGCACTGGCCAAAGCAACCTGCCAATTTCCAACCAGAAGATCTCCCACGCTCACAGTTGTTAGCGAGAGGAGTATCAAGCTGACAGAAGCAATCAACCTGAGAAGATTCAGTAGCCCCAGAAGACTTCTTGGTGGCATGGCCAGAATGAAGCGATTCATTGACAATTGCAGAAGGGCAAATGATAGCAGGGTGACGTCACAAGTGCTGAGCATTGAGGAATTAAAAGAGACTAGAGAGTGGATTGTCAAGGCCATGCAGAAAGACATGAAAGGAGATGCAGAATACGAAGCTAGAACTAGAGACTTGGCTGCATATCTGCACATGAATGGCTTCATCAGATGCGGAGGTCGGTTGACAAACACAAGTCTGACCTTTGACCGGAACCACCAAATCCTCCTCCCCACACGGCACAAGGTTTCAGACTTGATTGTGCAAGAATTTCATCAGAGAATTGGACATGAAAAAGTGAGCAGAACTTTGGCTGAAGTCAGAGCTTAGTATTGGATTCAAAGAGGTCGGCAGTTGGTGAAGTCCTTGATAAAAGGGTGTCAACAATGCAGATTGCTTTCAGGCAGCCATCTAAAGGTCCCAGCAATAGCACCATTACCAGATACTAGAGTGGTCCGAACAAGGCCTTTCCAGCACACTGGAGTGGACTTTGCCGGACCACTTATGTCAAAACGAAGAACGGAAAGACATCTAAGGCATACATTGCTTTATTCACATGTGCCACTACGAGAGCGGTGAATTTGGAGCTAGTTGAGGACATGACTGTCTCCACCTTCAAATTGGTATTAGAACAATTCATTGCAGTGTGGGGAGTGCCAAACCTTATCATCAGCTGTATGAGCACCCTGAAGTGCAAGCATATCTGGCAAACAACTACATAACCTGGAAATTCAATTTGGCGTTGGCACCTTGGTGGGGAGGATGGTTTGAAAAGATGATGAGGCTGCCAAAAGGGATTTTACGAAGATCTCTGGGTAAGGCCATGCTACGCTTCAGAAAGATGGAAGTCGTTTTAAAGAAGGTTCAAGCCATTCTTAATAACCGCCTTTTGTACTACAAAGGAGAGGAGTTGGAGGAAGAAAGCATGACACAAAACCATCTGATCTTTGGACACAGACTGGTGCAGATGCCTGATATTCCAAATGAAATGTTCAAGGAACAAGAAGATGGCAGAGTGCGGTTTAAGCACATTGAAGCAAGGCTCAAAAGCATCTGGGACCATTGGCAAAAGGAATATCTTCTTGGATTAAGAGAGTTTCACAAGCAGCGATCCGATTCTCAAGGAACTGATTACAGTTTGAAACCCGGAGACATTGTGCAGATAGAAAAGAAAGGGGTGAACAGAGGCATATGGAAGAAGGGAAGAGTATTAAAGTTATTGACAGGAAAGGATGATATAGTTGCACGAGGAGTAGCATTAGAAGTCATCATCAATGGCAACAACAGAACAACGGAAAGAGCAGTGCAGCAGGTTTATCCCTTAGAGCTGGTAGCAGAAGAGCCGGTTGAACCTGTGTTGAGAAGAAGCTCAAGAATGGCAGCAAAGAATGCAAAGGCCGTAATCAGCAGAATTGATGAGGTCAATCAAGAAGACCTTAATTGAGGAGGGGAGTGTGCCCTGAATTGAACAAGATGAATGGACCCTTGACGCATGTTGCACGCCCTTGCTAAGAAGGAATATTGATACTAAGGACTTGAATCCGACTAACAACCTCTTGGCAAGGGTATGCCAACTAAAAATGTTTTACCAAAGGAGATACTGTCTAATATTTTGTTTCATGTGAGCTGGTGTAAATTGTTTTCCATACAGACAGATTGCATTGTTGACTCTAAAACTGCCCATGCCATCCTCTCTTTTACCATATTTCCTCGATCAAACGCCTCCCTTGATTAAAAGCCCCCCATGAATAAACGCGGCCTATGCTACCAACTTTTGAAATAGACGCCCTCCCTTGATTAAACGCCCCCACAACAATTTTTTAAGCTGGTGTAGTGTATTGTGGTATCAAAACCAATTGTTTTCAAATTCTTTTACAATAATGTCCATATGTTGGCACATTTCTTTTGTGCCTCTCAGCTCTTTGTGCAAAATCATGGCGACTTTTATTTTCTACGTTGTTGCTCGATAAAGGCAAGGTACAACTATACCATTTTCTCTTTTTCTGGACCCAATGACAGAGGCTCTGATCTTGTACTTTTTCATAAAGCCCCCCCCCCTCGAATAATGGCCCCCTGGATTAGGCACCCCCGAGAAAAGTGCCGAGATTAATAAACGCCCCGGGGCGTTTAATCAAGGAAGTACGTAATCAAAGTACAAAAGCGATGTTTCTCGAGATTTGACTACGGGAGGTTAAAGAAACTTAGGCTGGTGCATGACCCATATCGCAAGGATAACACAGGTTTTCAATGGAGAAGTATCAGAAAGAAAATGACATTACATCGGTTGCCTCGTTTTCAAGTTTGTGGCTTGTAGTGTGACATCAATGTGAAATGGCCTATTGATGTTTTTAGATGCCAATTGCTCGATATTTGCTTGCATTTTCTCAACAGATATTTGTTATGGCTTTGATGTTATGGAAACCCAGGAGTCACCCAACACCCACTTCCAAATTTTGTGGACTCGCTTCCCAGATGGTTTGATTCTTAGATTATAAAAGCTGACTTTTTCGAGTGACTGCCCTTCAACTGTTGTGTGAAAAAGTAAAATTTTGTTGAAAATCAGTAATATATGACATTTTAACCTTTCTATTCTTCTTTACATCACCAAAGGTCATCATATATGACAATGCGTGTAACTTGCACGATTATTGCATGAATCGTGACCCTGGTTTTTTCAGAAACACATAATTTATCTGACAGATTTCATTGGAAAAATCATACGGGTTCCAATATTGCTTTTCATTTTCTCACATTGATTAAATGTCATTTGCTGTTCAATAATATAGTGCAGGAGCCAGAGGGGCTTACCACGCACCCCCCTCAGGAACCTCCAAGATGGCCATTGGCAGATACCTCAGGTCCTAATTAATTGAATTTAGGTTGTTCACATGAAAAATATTTGGATGGTCCAGCTTTTATAGATCGTATTTCCTAATGTCCGCACAGAACTGCGAAAGCCTGTTTTCCTTATTTTGGCAAATATTGACCTATATATATATGTAAAAAACCCTTTGAATATACAAGCTACCCTAATATCGACGCTGGAAAAATATTATCTTTCTACTTCACTTTGAATTGAACGTGTGTGGAGCACACTCGTACAACAATGATCAACCCACCTATGGCCTATGCAATTAACTACCTGAAACGAGAGGAGGTGAAAGACTGTCGATTGACAACGATATTGGAGATGCCAACCCCATGGGTATGTCACTGCAGGATCAGGGATGCGATTCTTATCAACCAGTCAGCACTTTCCATGTCCAAATAACATGGAATGGATGATTTTTTTCCACATTAACTCTGATTAAATTGAAATTTAATCACCATAAAGATATTCCAACTAATTTCAAACAAATTTGTCTCAAGCTATTACAGATGACAAACAAGGGGTCAGATGTAGTTTTTAGCACAGATATGTATGGTGGCCCAGGACTGCCATGACAAGTTTTTTATTACATTCTTGAAAACAACATTGTATTTCCTTTAAACTCAAAGCGTTTTCGTATTCAATCTTAAATGAATTTACGATTAGATACAATTCAAATCAGAAAAAAAAATCAAAATAAAATTGAATTTAAATCGAATTGAAAATTTTCTACGTGGCCCAGAGCTGGAACTGCCATTTCCTAAACAAGGCTTTGCAAAACGCGCGGGATATATCCAGCTGACAAGAAGCACGAGGCACGACAATCGGACCAAAAATATTGATAAAAAAGGATAGTCATGCCGAATCCCAACATGAATCAAGTCAATGAGTGGAAAAAATATGCAAATGATTTAAAAAGAAAGAGAACAAAAGGTAACGTCAAGCTTGAACCAAAAGCAAAAGGACCCAAGACAGACTTGATAACTGCTTCAAGGGAAATAATTGTGCAGCCTCTAGCAACAGAAGCAACAGGGAAAACCACGAAGAATGAACGAACTGGCCCACAAGTGTTTGTTACTTATTTGTATGATGAGGTAACCATATCTAATGTCAGCAAATCACGCAATGAGCATTTCAAGGATTTCATGTTCTTGCTGGAGAGCGGGGACCTTCTTGCAATAGAATCGACCAGCTTCCTGGCTCCGTCCATGTAAGATTTGTCAGGAAAAAAGTCACATCCGAAAAATACAGGACAATTTCAGATTTTTGTGGCATTGCAAACAGGCCATCTGTTGCATCAAGCTGTTCTGCAGCCATGATCACAACAAATGATTAAATGGTTAAGCCAACTTTGGCAGCTTCTGTTAAATTGGGAGCAGGAGAGAGAAGCAATTTTAAGAAACCGTTTCCAAAAAGTTTGCCGGTAACTGCAATGATGAAGCTTGGCAAAGCCATTTCTACTATACCAACACCATCAATAAGTATAGACATATGAAAGTTTGACATTGACACTTTGCAATGGTCTTATTTTCAGTCTGTAGAGTTCACTGTTGAGGAGGCTGAGTTTGCCAGAGGTGGGTTCAGAGCAGCTTTTAAAGCCACTTCTGCCTCTTCAATGTTTTTGGGTAAACAACTTATCATCAAATATTATCTTCCTGAAACACTAGAAACCATCCAGTCACTTAATGAAACAACGGAGATTCATGCAAGAAAATCAGTTCAAATGATTTGAACAAAGACTTCAACCGTGAATTGTAAAAGGTTAAGACAGTTACCTAAATAATTCTTATATTTTTCAAAATGTTAAAACATTCTCTTTTAAATGAGAGAGAATTTGCGTGGATTTGAGTGAAATAAACTATAATTATTGGCGTTTTAATTTCTCCACTTCGATAAATTTTCGTAAACATTTTTTAAGGGACCTCTTCGCAGTTTTCTTTTAATATTATTGCAAAACAATATGATATAGTTTAAATTATGTTTTCATTTGAAAATGTATGAAATTTTGAGTATATTTGTGCTAAAGAAATTCGCTATTGAAACCCGTTTGGTAGTTTTATATTGTTATGTAAATTTTCTTTCTCAGGCCTAGGGCCACTTCTAGACGCCATTTTTCATCAGGCGTTTCCATACTTATTGGAGCTAAGTGTATGGAGTAGATCAAATTACCACTTTGCAACCAAAGATGGCTCTGAATGGCTCTGTTACTTGCATATTTTTTGCACCATCGCTTTATACCCAAGCAAGTGGCCAGGACCTTCAAGCTCTTCTTTAACAGCTGTTCGCACTTCGTCAACTCTGACATTGTGATCTATAAAACGTATTCCGTAGTGTCTAAGTCGTCTGTCCAAGGTTCTCATGCTCCAGGGATATTGTGGGTAGTCCCTCTGAACAAAATCTAAAATCTCATTTCTTTGAATGTTTTCAGTTACATACCTATTCAAATCACGATTTAAATCAAGATCATCCCTCCACTCCATTTATTGGTTTTTGTTTTCGTTTTGTCAGCTGGATATTTACCGCGCGTTTTGCGTAGCCTCGTTTAGGAAATGGCAGTGGCAGCTCTGAGCCAC
The DNA here is from genome assembly GCA_013076295.1 of Sanderia malayensis. Taxonomy (NCBI): domain Eukaryota; kingdom Metazoa; phylum Cnidaria; class Scyphozoa; order Semaeostomeae; family Pelagiidae; genus Sanderia; species Sanderia malayensis. The sequence goes on along the minus strand of RQOL01000623.1, from coordinate 18,820 downwards.
GTAGAAAATTTTCGATTTGAATTGAATTTAATTTCACTTTTGTTCAATTTGATTTGAATTGTATTTAACCGTAAATTCATTTAAAATTGAATGCGAAAACATTTTGAATTTAAAGGAAATATAATGTTGTTTTCAAGATTATAATTAAAAAATTGGCATGGCAGTCCTGGGCCACCATAGATATGTACCTTCCGAACTCAATAAAATCTATGGAAAGAGCCCGAAGAGGAACTTCAGCAAAGCTCATTATCAAGGGAGAAAACACAAAAAGGCCAGCTGATTCGAAAAAGTTCCTTACAGGTGAAGGAAACAAGCAACAATATATCGAAATCATTCTGAAAGTATGGAGCAGTGATCTTGTTGCGGCAGAGCTTCTGAAAAGAAAGTTCATTCTGATATGCAACAGAAAGGCATATCTCTTAACATCTGAGGATGGGAGGAAAGTGACAACAGCAGAAATTGAATCTTTACACTCCACGCAAGAAGAAACAGATTCTAGAGTTATCTTGTATTGTTTTTATGCCAGAGAACAAGGTTACAGACACGTTAGGGTAAAGAGTCCCTACACAGGTAACTTCTTCATTTGCCTACACTTTGCAAGGATGCTGGATGGAATAGAGATTATTTTTGACACTGGTTGAGGAAACAAGAAATAATTAATCAACATCACAGAGCTAGCTAATCAGTATACACAAGAATATTGCACATCATTAATGTCTCTTCATGCATTTACACGCTGCGACATCACCAATGTATTCAAAGGAATTGGTGAGGTGAAGCCTATCAAGATTTTGCAAAGAATGCCTCGGTATCAAAGTGGTCTGGCTTGGCTTGGCAAAGAATGGCAAGTGACGGATGATTTGCTTTCAGCATTGGAAGAATTCACGTGCACAATGTATGGAAGCCACAGGGTTTCGTAGTTATGGTGGCAAAATTGTTAAACAGGACATGAATATTGTGGTTAAGTTTTTCCCCCAAATCCCTTCAAAAACTGATTCTGAACAGTATTCTACATTTTGCAAGTATCAACTGATCCGGTTCAAGCAATGGGTCATAAATGTCCAAAATGCATGGGATAATAAAATTGACACTTGCTCTACATATGTTGAAGAATGGAAGGAATTTATGAGTACAGAATATGCAAAAGCTAATGTCGATCCATGCCATGGGTCAGAGCACCATGGCATGGATCGACAAGTGTTGCCGTGAAGCAACAGGAAAAGTGAATCAGTTTTTTGGTGGTATTTCAATTATTTTGGTTGGTGATCCTGCACAGCTGCCACCTGTAGCTGACAAGCCATTACACTTTTCCATGCCATATGATTCTCTTTCTGAACAAGGTTACTATGCATATTTGTCATTTGAAAAAGTTGCGAAACTTCATTCCAACAAACATGTTAATTACCATGATCCTGCTAATGCAGAAAAGTTCATGAGTATTTTAGCATCTTTACGCAAAGGACAATGTACAGAAGATCATTGGAAATTATTGCTCAGCAGGCAACCACATTCTGTACACAACTTAGCTGATTTCCAATACTCAACAAGATTGTATTTTAGAAATGATGATGTTGCTCAGTTTAACTATTGTCAACTGAAAAAGCTTGAGAAACCAATCGCAATAATCAATGCAAGGCATTCAAGTGAAAAAGCAAGGATGATTAATCTTGATGAAATTTCTGGCCTGCAACAATCAATTTGCCTTGCTGTTGGTGCTAAAGTGATGTTGACGATGAACCTTTGGACTGATGCTGGTCTTTGCAATGGTGTAACCGGAACAGTAATAGATATTATATATAAAGAAGGGCAAAATCCACCTGTTTTACCCATTGCTATTATGGCTTCTTTTGACAATTATCAAGGACCATCTTTTTGCAGTCTCCCCAAATGTGTCCCCATATGTCCTGCAACAGTTTCACAAAATTGCTACAACGGTCAACATGAAAGGCAACAGCTACCATTAAAGTTGGCATGGGCTATTACGATTCATAAAAGCCAGGGCCTCACTTTAGAAAAGGCATGGATTGATTCAGGACCAAATGAAAACGTTCCTGGTATAACATATGTTGCCATTAGTAGAGTTACGTCTTTGTCAGCATGTGTCATAGAACCAATGTCACTTGACAGGTTACAAAGTATAGACAGGTCATGAACTTTAAAGTCTTGTCTTGCCGAAGAAGAAAAACTGCAGAATCTTGCATTGAACACAATTGTTTAATTGTTTTTTGATAAAAAAATATCTTCTGAGTTTTAAATAAGCTCAATCACTTTTTTATTTTCAGGTACCTTCAAGATGGAACAAGAAGAGAAAGAGATTATCGGGTTCATTCAGAACGTTTCGCCTCTTGGACAAAGACAATCGAAGAAGTATTTTGATTTCACTGTAAAAACGGAAAATGATGTTGTCCGTGCTGTTTGCTTTTCACCAGTAAAGCGTAAAGCTTTTGATGAAGCATCAATGAAAAAGTCACCTGTGAAAATCAAAAAATTTATAGATGATAGAAAGCAAGTTTCAAATGATATCTTGATGAACGACAAAGTAATGCTTGAAGAGTTGGATTCAGTTTATTTTGAGAGAAGAGAACCTGTGCCAGAAGGTTTCATCATTAGTGGTCTTACCACAATTATGCCAGAGCAACTCGTAAACCTGAAGGCCAAAGTTATAAATTTGCAGAAGCCTTCAAGTGTGAACATCAACACTGACAATCCTTTACAAAAGCAAGAAGGCCTCATAATAGATCAAACTGGTTCGATAAAAATTGTTTTCTGGGAGTCCGATGCCGGTGTAGTTCGAGAGGGCAAAACTTACGTTTTCAAGAACTTGCGCCTGAAGAAAAACAAACATTCTGGAGAATCCTATGTTAACCCTGCAAAGGATAATTCCAAAATTAGCCTTACTGATGATTTTCCATCTGACAGTTTGAAACCTCCACAGTCAGTTCCTTTGGAGCTTGTGATTTCAAAAGTTACAGGTGAAGTTGGTGGAGTAATTAAAGCCAGCTTAAACTTCTGCTGCTTCAGATGCCAGAAAGCTGTTGAGATGTTGAAAGACAAAAGACAATTGCCTATTGCCCCAGCTGCCACATGAAGTTGAAGCTTGCCAAATGTGTCAAACAATGGTATGTGAATGCTGTTGTCAGCCAAGATGCCAAATTCATCACTCTAAATTTCAATGATCAGATGGTGAGGAAAATACTCGAAATGTTTTCACCAGAAAATGCCGAAAAAGAAGATGAAAGTTCGAAGGAAAATATCTTTTTTGGTTTGCCTACAGTAACATTGCGTTTTAATGAAAAATCGAGATACGTTGACGATGTTCCATCTCCCAGTGAGTGACTTTTATTTTGAAGATACATTAAAACTTACTAATCTTAAAATGTTCTGCTGCATTTTTATATTGTATTATTGTTATAGAAGTGTTTAATGGGACCGTTTACCAATGCTTTGCTTTTAGTTTTGTTTCGCTGGTATCTAATATATATATTCTGCGGAGGTCACGTGACGGTGGCGAAACTCTGGCCAAAACAATATATTCGACCCGAAACAAAAGGTCGAGCGCCCAAAAACAATGGGACGAAACGGCGATTTGGTGATCAATAAGGCTTTTTTCAAAGGTTGGCACTTGCATGGAAAGGCTCCGTTTCTAGAGTAGGCAAAAGTTATCTATTTTTGGAAGCCTATTTTAAAAGAATTTTTGAGTTATTCCATTAATTGTTCTGCTAATTGTGCTATCACGAAAAAACTACGGTTTACGGTGGCGAAACTTCCAAATTCGCGTCGCGAACTCCAAATTCGAACAAAGCGTTCGCTGTTCACGTGACGCGTTTCGCTTTTTGCTGCAAGTTGATTGGCTCTTTTGCGACTTCACGTGAAAAGTCACGCGTATTTCGTTATCATGCAAATTTGCCCTCGGGTTGAACAGCAGGTACTTTTGGAGAAGATGCGTGTTTTTGTTTTGCACACAAAAGAAAACTCGGCGCCTTTCAAAGTGTTTTACGACCTGAATTATCTTTGTAAAGACTTGCTAATTGTTTGAGAGACCTCTGGAAAATTACAGGAAACAATTGAGAACACAGGTGATAGCTTTGTTTTGTTTTTTGAGTGAGATAGTTGTAGTTTAGGTAGTAGGCGACCGCCATTGTTGCTTCGGCATGCTTCCGACGCTTAGGCCTAATGTAAACAAGCCCAAAGTTTTTATAAACAAATTATGATAAGGGGTTATCAGGCGAGCGAGGGGTTATCTTTGAAGTGGATAAAATGAGCAAATCAAGTGGATGACAAAAAACATCATTAAATAACATTTGGCCACATTTCAAACGATTTATATCTAATTTCTCCAGTTTTTTTAGAATAAAATCATGGCTGACAAAATAGAACACGATAATTAAAACTTAAAATTCAAATATCAGCATAGCTATTGTTTTCAACAAAATGTAGTATATCAGTGTAATCAGTCATTTTTAGCTTGAAGCCTTTCTTCCCAGCCTCAAAGTTAACAAAAGGATCAACAACACTTTCACAATAAAAATGGGTAAAACGACTGGACATCTTATATGTTTGACACTTGATTGTGGATGCAATAGATTTTTCCATGAAATGACCTTTAACATAAGGAACTCCATTGGGTACAATGAGACCATAATCATCAGCAGTAGCTCGATCTCCAACACACCCAGTTTCAAGAACACAAATGAACCATATTGGGTCTAATGAAGATTCATCAGCAGCCACAGCAACAAAACTTTCAGGGATGATGAAACTTAATGGCTGTTCAATATCAGCGTCTTCCTTTAAGGCGACAGAATTGTTTTCATACCTCAAATGAGTTTTACTCAGTTGATGAGACTTGATCTCAAATGAAGAAAAAAGACAACAAAAACCATACGATTCCTGCCATTCATCACATATACAGATTCTCTCTGCAGCCTTTGTATACTTTGAGTTTGGGCTGAATACAGCAAATTGCCACCTATCAGAACCATTTATGGTAGGGTCGCTAAATAATCTGGATTAAGCCTTTCTTTTCTCGAGCACATCTGTTTGAATCTCTCTGACCACATAACTTGGATCTGTTTTTCCCGAAAATTTGTTTTGAACAAATTCAGAAACATCAGCAGCATTCATCAACATTGCCCTGGCAACGACTTCCTTCCATACACTGACCTTTGCCAACCCGCCAACACAGTCTACCTCCCCTTTGCCATGAACAGCCACCCCATAAAAATGAATGATTTGTTTATTGGTGCTGTTTGACAATTTTTGGAGATAGGAAAAATGTTCTGCTGACTTGAATTGTCCCTTGCAGTTATCACTTTTGATAATCATTAGATCAACCTTTTCAAGGTCTTCTTCGCTGATCATTTCTTTGATGACCTTATCAACAAAGACTTGATCCTGTCTTTTACAGCCAGAAAAGTAAGGGCAGTAACTTTTCTCTCCTCTAATCTTTAAGATGCCTGAATCAACTGTCATTTGTCCATGTGCACAATGCAACGATTGGGGCTTTAGGTTTTCTGGGCGCTCATTGAAAAACAAGTTCTTGAGGGGAGTTGATGATTCAAGAGGAGGGCTATTGTCTATTCCTATAAGCAGAGGGACCACGGCTAGACTACACTAAGCTTTAAAATTTACACACATTTTTGTTAATGGAACGAGTACAGGGTCCGAAGAAATTTAAATTACATAGGGGGTGTGACAATTGAGATATTATCATGCAAAATCGTAGAGTACTAATCTCATTCACTCCCAAAATGGGTTTTAATGATAGTGAGTATAGTAAAAGTGCATTTTTCAGTAATAGAAACATCCAAATTGGAGAAATAGTTGCTTGAAGCTCGAAACCTCATTTTGAAGGTATCTTGGCTCGCATCTTAAACGCTGCACCACACAAACTGTGATGATAATGAAAATGCAAATAAGGTCAACGGAGAAAACACTAGCAAGGGATCTCAAAAAGGAGTTGGGGAGGAGACCCCCTAAATTTTTTGGAGTTGGTCCAAACTGGCATTCTTTAATATAAGTAGATGCAATCAGAAAAATATATCTCACTGAAACTGATGAAAAGTTGTGGATTTGTAATATATTTTTACTTGCTACAGGTTAACCCTAATCCACATGGGTGTGCTTTCTATCCCCCAATTGGTTTTTTGTTTGAGTTGTTTGAAGATTGAGCTATTTCTGATCAAAACTCTTTGACCTTGCCTTTTTATGCATTAGCTTAATTTTGATTGAAAACATCCCTCCCCATGAATAGTAGCTCTGAACAAGCCAATAGGGATTAAAGTTTCAAAATGTTCCATATACGGTCACTCTGTCCAAAAAATTTGACATTGAAGGCGGTACAGAGCATATTTACATAGCCCACAACAACATTTCAATGTGCGCCCCTGAAAGGAAGCAAAACAAGGGAAAATTTTTTCTATTAAGTGAAAGGCTCAGAAATGAAAGATGTGAACTCTCTCTAAAACATTGATCATGTTCAGAAGACCAGTCAATGATTGATTCATAATCAATTATCAAAGACTTCCTCCGTTCTCCATATTTTGTAAAACCTCAGACCCCAAATTTTGACAGGGACCCCCGTATAGAGAAGTATGAACTTCCCCCAGCGCAAAAAGTGGGGCAAAATCTTTGCTATGAGGGGGGAAAAAGAAAAAAGAGGGAACAGAAAGAGGGGAAAGCTTTTATCGAAAATGCGAGGCGGGAAGGAGGTTTTTGCATGAAAGCGAGGCTGATCACCATTTTGCATTATTTACATCGGTACAGTACCAGGGAACGGGCCCAAATGGTAATGGAATGTAACAATTTGTAGATGATCCGAGTTTTAGACGAACATACTGGTAAAACATTAAATTTCACTGTATTTAAGTGAAAAATAATGAAAAAGTGCAAAAATAAGAAGATTAAACGCTACAAGTACAAAACAAGGGCCGTTATAAACGCTACTACCCGCAGAGGCAAAAATACTGGGGGAAATGCCCCAAAACGCACAAAACATTAGACAACAAGCACTACTCTATAACCATAAAAAGGCTGAAATGCTGTGAATGCCTTGCAGGGCGGTAAAAAACTCAGAAAAAGCAAACTTGCAGCGTGCAAAAATGTCAGAAAAAGCGGACTTCCGCAAACTAATTTAACAACAACGTTCAGATCAGACAAGAACACAAAGTCATAAAGCTGAATAAACCGAATGATAAATGTAATGTAATAACAAAAACCAGTTAAAAACAAAGCTATAACTACTAATATTTTTATATCAAGATCAAGATCTAATGGGCAGAAACGTACACAAAATCAAACGCTGGCAATATCCTGCCAGCACAATAACCAAACCTATAGCAATATCTAAAATACCAATATTTTAATGGATACTGTTTAAAATAGCAGTATTTTAATGGATACTGTTTAAAATACCAATATTTTAATTGATACGCAATACAAATATTATCAGGGAACAATATCCATATTAAAAGTCTAAATAAAATAAAATCAAATAATCTGAAGGCAATAAACATGGTCTTCACGAGACATAAAATTGAGGAAAATGGTACAGTATCATGCCATTGCATTACCTGACGAAGCCTTAACAAAAAGGTTAAAAGCATAACCCGAAGAAACCGAACTAAAGAAAAGTACGCTATACAAAGCAACACTAAATTACACTACACTGGTTAAAAGTAAACCCACGGAACTCGAAATGCAACTAAAGAAGACTATGCTATACAAAGGAACACTAAGTTACACTATACTGGTTAAAAGTATAAGCCAAGGAGCTCGAAATGGAACTAAAGAAAACTATGCTAAAAATAATAATATCAAAATATTTACAATTGTTTTTCCTTCTTCTTGTGCTCGCGTTCACTCATTGCTTGACGAAGCCACTCTTCTTTAGTTGGTGCTACCAGACGCAGTGGACAGTACCATTGGCCATAATAATGGCCGTGGTCAGCTTGGGAGGCTGGAGCTTGGGAGGCTGGAGCTTGGCAAACACTGCAACTGTAGACTTTGCGAACATTTTTAGTTCCAGCCTTGTCCTTATTGCGCCAGGCTGTCGTCCGGGAGACTTGAGGGGCTGGTTACACTAAAGGGACGGGATTCTGACCATCAAGGGGAGCTGCAACAGCAACAGCAGCAGTAGATGGCACAGAAACTGGCAGCACGGTCTTTGGCACGCCTCTTCTGCAGATCTTCGCCTGACCCGAGCGATTTTCTGGTTCTTTTAAGTCGATAGGAGGTGCCAGGCTAACAATCCGCTGTCTCTTCCTTGGTTCCGGGAGTGGTTCATCAGCTGTTTCGGTTGCACCAGGAAGAGACCGGCCTTGCAAGAGAGTGACAACTTCCCCACGCCCTGTTTTGTTTTTAAACCACAAACTGATTTGTGTTTCGTTGAGGCTGTACAGCGTGAGGCCCGTGCCACTCAGCAATACTCGACTGTTGAAAAGATGTGCACGAATTCTGTTGTAGGCCACCAGAATCAAATCCCATCTGTTGATGGTGCATCTTCTGCCGCTGTCAGTGACTTCGGTTACTGGACATGGGTGGACTTCCAAAAGCTGCAAACAAATTGCCCGACCACTCTGCTACGGCACGGAGGTAGAGCTGTTGACCCAGCTGAGATGAAACACCTGTGAAGAGAGATGAGAAGTTGAAGTTATTCTTCAACACAGCATAAAGAAAAGATAGTTTATTTATCTATGTTTCAATCGAGGGCACTAACGAACAGGCAACAATGAAATACCTTGCAATGGAATCCACGCCAACATGACTGCTTCTGTGTTTCTAGCGTGCAAATCGGCCCTGGGATGGTTTCTTGAGGACCGATTTGTAAACAAGAGGCTTCCGGTCAAAGTCCTCCAAAGCGGCATACAACTCTTTGACACAGACAGCCTCTGCTCGAGACACACTGATGCCGGTCATGCCAACTAAAAACTGTGCAAGGTGATTGACTTTATCCCAGCCAGGTATTCCACGAGAATCAACAGATGTCTCCTGTAAAACAAAGCATACATATATTAGAAAAAATTAAAGAAAAAATCACAAAACAGCAATCAATAGGCTGCCAAACTCACTGGCTCCACCTCCGCAGCATTGCTTGTGGCAGGCAATTGTCTGCTTTGGTTGCCCACACCATCTCCAGTAATGTCGTCACTCTCGTCTTCGGATGTTGCAGTCCCCAAGAGGCCAGGCAAATTCACGGGCAGAAAGTCCTCTCCCCAAAATGAGAGGCCCATATCCTCGTCATCTTGGGTGTCACCTGAAACATGCTCCACAAGTCGGTGAATGTCTTCCGACACTAGCAATCGGTTTCCCTGCTTATACAGGAACTCCATGCCAAAATCTTCTTGTGCTGCCTGCGATGGAGGATCACGGTCTGTAACAGGCTTGTTGAACACGGTTCTGTGGAGGACATCCACTTGCATCGCCAATTCTGTGTCAAAACTGGTGATGGGCGTGGTGCCATCTGCAGCCTCTTTGCGCAATACATTCCACCGTGTGACACCATCAAGAAGATAGGCCTGGAAATTCACTGCATTTGCCGAGAAACCAGGGATAAATGTTGCAAGGTGACAATGAAAGGACTCTAGGGACGTTGTTCCTCTGGCACAGCGAAAAACCTGCAAGCGGATGCCTTCTTTGATGTACCCTGGGTACCAGAGCCTAAAAAAAATTAGCCTAAAAAAATTACAAATAAAAAACGAGAAAAAGAAGAAGAGGCTCTGGATCCATCAATCAGCAACCTCGTTATGACTTTTCGTTGTTAGCCAATCAGCATTCAGTATACCGTGATCGGTATACGAAAAAGACCCATTCATTTTGACTGCATGACGATTGCATGATAAATCACAATCAATGATCTGCCAAGGATCGCGCTGAGCCAAATGAGAATAATGGCGGAAACCCTGAGCGTTGCAGCAGCCTACGAAGTTATCAATGAGTACTTTCTTCAAATAAAGGCATTCTCGCCACAACAAATGGAAATACTAAAGTCTATATTCATTGAAAATAAAGATACTTTTGCAATTTTGACAACAGGGCATGGAAAGTCGCTGCCATACCAGATAGCTCCACTGGTTGCTCAGAAATTGTCGGGCCTAGGCCATCCAGAGTTTTTGCGTTTCAGAAAAAGAAACATTGTGATTGTTATATCGCCGTTACTTTTCCTATAAATAACAGCGATATAACAATCCTTTAAATAACGGTTTTTTTTCTGCCATAATTACACCAGCTTTGAAGTATTCACTTTTTTTGCAAGAATTATGTCCCAGGAGCTTGATCAGTTGACTTTTGCTGCAGCGAAAACAGGCGAAGTGATGTAAGCCCGGATCTGAGAATTATTCATCATTCAATTATTTTTTAAATAAAGCAAGATTCTTGGAGGGCCAATTTTCAAAAAGTGCTGTTTACATTCATTGTGGGCTCTTTAAAATACCCCTGAAAAAGCTTGAATGTACAGTATGGTTCAGCTTAACCTATTGCACACCAGTAGACAATATAACATTAAGTGGCAACAGGGAGCTTGTTACAAATTGAGAACTTTTTAGCATTCAATATGCATGTTTATGAATGACAGTTTCAGACATTTGCTATATATATATACACATACATACATAGGGTGGTATTTCATTTCATTGATTCAGTTTTTAGAAGTTGAAAGTATATCTCCTAATGTAATATGCTTGCTCTTTGCAACAGTCTGCCTTTTCTCTAGTAGTGAGCATTTTATGATGGATACTTTTTTGAAAGCTGTTTTAGGTGGTCAGTTAGCCATGATGATAATAATGAAACATCCAGCTTTGCCAGGATGTTGCGGTTGAAGTTTTTGAATTGTTCATTTTTTCTTCCACTTCTGAATTCAAAGATTCTCTTTGAGAACAAATTTTGCACAAGCAGTTTCATATCATCTTCCTTCTTTTTAGTTTTGTGGTGCCCATTGGGAGAAGTTGTTTGTGATTCCTCTTGTGCCTTTTCAAGCATCTTTTCTAGAAATCCCACTGCAATTGATTCTCGCTTGGCAGATCCTTCCTCTAAGTTGACACCAAGGTTGTATAAGAGCTCCTTTGTTCTGCAATTTAACTGCTCAAGTCACAAGTCACATGAATTATTTCTTCCACAGCCAGTCTATTACATCTATATTTATTTCTTCTATTAACAGTTCTGTTCCACACTACTTGCTCTGCTTGGGCTTGAGTAAATATTGCGTTAACGTTGGATTGCAACAAAAATGCTGCATAAGAATACTTATGATGCCCATATGCTCTGTAAAGCAATATGAACAGCTTCCAGCATCTAATTATTCTGCCACCATCTCCTTCCTTGACTGCACCATCTGCATTACGAATTAGGAGGCCTAAGTTCAATCTTGCTGTTCAGTAATTGAACACATCATCTCCAGCAGATGTTATTGTGGTTGTATCTCTTTTGTCACTTGTCATAGCTGAATCAAATGAATGAGCTTTTTTTTTCATGATTTATCCTAACTTTCTCGTACCTATACTCATTGAAACATCCTGGGTAACGGCATTTGAGACTCTGATGTTGCCCGAAGATTCTACAATTCAATTTAAGCGCTGATTATGGGCACAGGGTTTATTTAAGTGCTATGGGCAGTGATTAAAGTGACTTCGAATCACGTTGAATCATAGATTTCACACACGAAAACAAGGTCGCTGATTGATGGATCCAGAGCCTCTTCTTCTCCTTTTTAATTTTTAACTTTTTTAAGCTAATTTTTTTAGGCTCTGGTACCCAGGGTACCTTTGATGATGTGGTCTACAAAAATGCCTACAGTGTTAGTGTTGCATTGAAAAAGCGAAGAACAACAACATTAAATAGATGTCATTACACATTGATTGAAAATATCATACCTGCAACAGCACAGAGGCAGATCGAGAACATCTTGCAAGCAGGCGATATGTTTCTTCTCGTAGGCCCAGATATGCGCAATGTTGTCGTTGAACAGAGGCACCCCCAAAGTGTCTGTCATGTTTGTCATTGACAAGATCAGCTCCTGAACGAGGTGCCTCATCTGCTCTGGGCCACAAGTTCTCCACCTGCAATGACGAGATAGTTCCCTAAAGGTCACTGCTCGACCCACTGCTTCTTCGGACGGTTCTGCAAGTCCAGCAGCAACCAGCTCTCCTCTCTTGGCTGGTTTCAGCTTGTCCACGTTATCACCATTCCACTCGAAGATGCAGCCAGAAATACGGGACATGAATGTGCCATACAACGAGTGGGATTTGGTGCAACAACCACTTGCCAGTCTCCCCATGAAATGCCAGATGTCCAGCCTCATCTCTACAGAACTCCACCTATTAAATAGCTGCTGATATTTTGACAGACCAGATGCACTGCAGCAGTCCCGGTCCGTGTATATCAATAGTGGCGGCTCTAAAGATGCAGCAGCATACCGGTCCATCAAGCCATCCGCCATGGGCTGTAAAGAATTGAGCGATTTGGAGGATGTTACGACACACTGAACAATCTCACCCCGTTCGTTGCCAACGTTGAGGACAAAGTTGGCCGAGTTGGCATCATTACCAGCCAGTTTCTGGCAAGTCTTTTTCGTGGCATCAATCTTCAGGATGGAGCCAAAAACCAACGATAATGATGCCTTGAGACTGTCCACGCGTGACCATACGTCCCGTGCATACGCCGCCAAAAACAAAGAGGCAAGTGGAAGCTTTTTGAGGGACTCCACAGGCTCAAAGTTGGATGATAGAGCCGAGTGGGACATCACCCCCTTGTTTCCCAATCCATGCTTGATCATGGGGGGCAATGTTCGCCCTCCAGCCATCAGGGATCCGGTGAGCATAATTGGGCTGCTGCCTGGGAAACAGGGACGTTCTTGCCTGTGAGGAAAATACACAGAAGTACATTAACAAACACATCACAACATTCCATAACACTAGCAATTAAAAGCATCAGCAACAGTGTGAATCTTACTCAAATGCACCAAATATCGTAAGTAACTAACTCACCAGTTCTGGTGTATCTACTGGCAGCCCAGAGGTACCTTGTGTGGACGTAGGTGAAGTCCTGGTCTCTCCACGCTATAAATTAAAAAAAGTGCATGTCAAAGATTGTGTAGGTGAAAAGAAATCAGATTACTTTCTTTGCATTACTTCTTATCTCATCCACTAAAACATGATTCAGGCTTTACAGAACTTAATGAATTGATCACAAAATAATTAGGTAAATCACTCACTACTGTGTGCATTCCTGCTGGAGTTGGCACTGCAGCTGGTGCAGCAGCCAGTGCAGTTGCTGGTGCAGTAGCTGGCACAGCAACTGCGGAAGCAACTGTTGCTGATGCAGACTGAAACTGTTGGGCAGATAAAAAGAGGAAGCTGGAATCAGAAACAGTGTAATAATAGAGAAAAACCAATGCAAACCACTGGAGCAACATAACTTACCGGTAAGGGAGGCTCGTCAGCTTCTAGTGCCATTATTGTTGGTTGACTCAGATTGGACTGCAAGAAAAATGTTGCATGAGTTGACTACAGAAAATATGATTAAATGGTTGTCTAATCTTGTAAACCGAAATGAAAACTGATGTACAAGAGGAAAAATAATTACCTTTCTCTGATTAAAAGTTATTTTGGCAAGGTGGTGATGGCTGAGAACCACTAGCAGATACCTTCAAAAGAATTAAACTGGATGTTACTTACTTTGCTTCCTTGAATTTAAATGTAGAACAACAACAAAATAGAGAAATATATAAACAATACCGATGCATGGTATCCACACACGCAAGTCACCACCCTGCCAAAAATGTCTTTATGAGACTTTGCCTGTAGAGGGCAGGCATCCACCCTGCACAACTCTTTGTGCCATTTATTTGCCTTGGGGGCCATTGGCCTTGGCCAAACTTGAAGTTGCCGTTGGCATAGAACCTAATACGGGCCTTCCATTCCTATGTATTCAATAATGTCTTAGGCATCTCAACTAAAAAATAGAAGGCAATTTTTTATACTCTTGCTCATTAAAATCAGCCATTGAAATCAGCCTGGCCTAAATCCGTCAATGCTATTGCCTTCATAGTTGCACATAACAGTCAGAAAATTGAGATTTGGGAATGATCCATCAACGGATCTTACGTGAGTAATGATAATAAAAGAATTACCCCTCAAATTCTTTGCATGAAACATGCTGTTTTATGCCAAACGTCAACTCCATGGCTTGGAAAAAAATTAGGCCTAAGGCTTTCAAAGAGTGCACGTGTACAACCCATGGAAATCAATAGCACTCTACGGATGAGCAGCCTCATAGAATTAAAAAGAATAGACCACTTACCAGTGAACAATGAAAAACAACTTGAAAGCAAAAACGTGCTTGAATGAAATGGCACTCTTCCAGAACGAAGACCAGAAAAAATCAAAAAAACTTTGAAGGAACGGCAGCCATTAACAAAAGAAAGCGCAACACGTGTAACTGTTGCAAATTGGAAAATTGGAACAACTAAAAAAATGGAACAACCCTCCAATTTGATTGGTCAGTTGATGTTCCAAAATTTTGAACAACCAAGCAATTCTATTGGCTGGTTCCAAATGTTCCATTCTGGAGAAGAAAACGCGAGAGATGGGGTAATGTCGCAGCTTGAAATGGAGAGCATAAATGTCCCCTTGGAGAAAATATAACTCTACTCTATGCCTATGCCAGCTGTGGCAGGGCTGCGGAGAAGATTTGTGGGCCTCGGGCAGGACAAAAGATAAGTAGCGAGTCACGCAGAAGGCCAGGTATTTTTATGTACCGAAATTGTTACTGAACACGTGTTGAGTTTTTAAACAACAACAACAATTTTTGATGGACCAACAACAGCAACATTGTATTCACAACCGCAACCGCAACAACAGTAATGTCACATCATCTGCATGCAGCAGGCAGACAAAGGGGGGTTTGTTCCAGATTTCCTTGCGTGAATTTCCTTGAATTTTGACAAGTTTGAACTTTCCTTGCTTTCCTTGAATTTTGACAAGTACCAATGGCTCCAAAGCAAAATACGCAGCGCTCAGATTACCAGAAGCTAAAAAAACTTATTTCAGATCATGTAAAAACAAAGCAAAACAGGTAAAAATCAAGAAAATTGCCCAGAGTAGCTTTGTCATCAAGAACTCAACCATTTTGCAATTGATAAAAACTTTTAATATCTATTGTGCTTATTAACATACTAATTTGTAACCTTATCGTAATGCTTTATTACCTATATGGCCGCAAGGCCAAAATATCTGTCCACTTTGTATCAATGAAGAGATCCCCGGCCCCCAGGTCCTTGTTTCACTACTGGCCTCATTCACTGCCAAAAGACGTTTTCTTTTCTGGGGCATTGTTAAATGTTAATGTAAGATCACACAGTCAGGGGTGCACATTTGGGGTGTAATTGAGCTTAGGGGGTGAGGCACCTCCAGCCCTCCCCAATATTTTTGGAGTTGATATAAACTGGCATTTTTAAATAGAAGTAGGCAATACTAGACCTTTGGTCTTTCTTAACTAGCACAAATATTCCAACTACAATGAGTCAGGTCAGTTCAGAACATATTTACATCCTCCCAAACAAGATTTAGACATGCACCCCCTGATCACAGTTTCCTCAAATTTAAGTTTGTCAAGTCGATAGGAAGAATAGACAGATTTATGTGCATCAAGATTTTTAACTGTGCTAATAGAGCCTGCATTGTAGCTCATCAACAGGCACGTTAGTGCACATAGGCATTGTCATATTTGCATGGTGACTTTTTTGTGAAATGCAGCCAGAAATTCTTAGAATCAACACTTACACTAATATTGCCTAACTAATATTGTACTTTATGATAATCCTTTTATCCTTATTTGTGAAAACAGTTTTCAAAACAAGTTTAGAAATTTTGTATTCTGGGCTCCAGAAGGAGCATATCATTTTCTCTGTGGTAATATTTGTATCAGTTTAATGAATTTATTATCATAGCACTATTTGCTATATAAGTTATGATATCAATAATGATCTCTATACTTTTTCTGTGTGTTTCCTCTTATGATCTTTGTTGTTATTGGAATATGCTTACAGACGAAATTTATCTGAGATATTTTATATAAATGGCTTCGAGCAAAATATAATTCAGATATCCTGACACTTAGTTTCAGAAGTGGGTGGAAGATGCCAAGAAGGAGAGGAAGTTTGTCCCTCCTGTTTTATTTATGTGTGTGCATAATAATGAACTGAAATTTGAAGGTGAGATTTTTTATTTTAAGATTATCATTTCCTTTATTTTTTGGGTATATAATATCCTTTTCAATATGATCAATGCCAGAACCGAGGTATGTAGTGATGTTTTGGACTTGAAATAACTTACGTTTTAGCATATCTCCAGTATAAAAAATTGAAGATCATTGAACTGAGAAGGCTTGTTGTGTACCAAAAGCATTCACTGAAAGAAGATATAGAGTATGTAAAATGTCGGCATGACATTTATATTTTATGCATTTTTCTATATCAGGACATCCCATGCTTGTTCGTGGTTTCAGGCAAAATTTGCCCGTGCTGAAACCAATTGTTGATACTGCTCTGGTATCTGAATCGAGCTCTAAGGACACTTCTTCAGATGAGAAGTCTTCGACAGTCGTGAAACGTGCCGATGCTGATATTAACAAAGCCTGTTTTCAAGACCGATTTTTACGTATGTATTTGAATATGGTAGACATTGATCTAAAATATGCAGCTATTTATTACGTTTTAACATTTTCACGCCAGATTAGCAACAGGTGTTTTGCTTGTTCTTAAGTAATGATAGCCTGCAGGTCAATTTCTAAAAATGTTGTAATGTTTATTGTAATATGATTTTTCATATTACTGCCAATATTTAAAGGACATGGTGTTAAAGCTGTTAACATGGATCATTTGCGGCAATGTATAACAAACATCGCAACTGATTCCAAACACATACAGTACTTTTGGCAGGACATTAGCAACATACCTTTTTGGTGGCCATCCGATGTTCCTTTCATTTCACCCAACAGACGTCCTGCTCATGGTAGGCGTTACACAAAAACACTTCTCGTTTAATTTTGTTATGTTTTCACCGCAGTTATATTTTTACATTTTAAAATATTATTTTCAGGTGATTATCTAAAGCCATGTCAGATAATGAAAATTGGGAGATCCTTACGGCAGTACATTCTTTTGGGCAGGTATATATATTTTCCACTTGCTTATATCTAATCATATAATCTTCATATTCTATATCAGATAGCCTTGTATAGAATATGGTTCATTTGAAATAAACATTTAACATTTGTAATAATGTGTATATCTATTGTTATGGGAAATGAAGACGCCATTTGATGTTTATTAACCTTTCATATGAGATATAATGAATTCTTTGGTCTCAAAAGTTCATCCCTTATGTGATTCTGATTCGTGCATTTTTTACGAAGCCCCGAAAATGGGAATGTAAATAGAGAAGCAGTACATGAAGATGATACCAAAAATGTCGAAAGCAATGGTGATTATGCTGATAGTGATACTTGTGAGCCTGATGACAGCGAAAACGATGATGTCATGGATGCTTCTCACAATATCATCGAGGAAGAATGCAGTTATATAGAGGATGAGGATGGGACAGAAAAAATATGCAAGGTTTTTTAAATGATATTTATTTCACAATGGGATGCAGTTGAAGTAAATTTCTAATTATTTTGAGAGAGACTATTGCACATAAAGTTAATGTTCAACTCTCGGGTAGCCTTTTCAAGCAGATTGTTCAAGCAATGTTCAAAAGAGAGTAATTGCGCAAGTGTTATTCAGAAATTTGCTTCGTCCATTGCTTTATTTCTATCCATATAATATTTTGTTCTAGAGTGAAGATGTAGTAGAATCAGATGACACATTAAAGCAGCAAAGAGTTTCGTATTCAGCGCATGAAGCTTCAAAACCTGTATGTGTCAGTATGTTACATATATACAACATCATGCTGATTTATACTAAATTATATATTGTTACCACCAAATGGCAAACCAGAAAATACGTTTCTTACTTTCCAGTCGTATTTCCTTGTAAAACATATCTGTTCCTAGGAGATAATTTAATTTATTTGTTCTTAAGGTGCAAAGTCCTTAAGCATTATACTAAGGTTTTGGTTCTTCTTTCCATTAAAGTTTGGTGATTTATTTACAGAATGTTACAGACTTAACTTCCCCAAACGCTGGTTGCCGAGCAGGAGTAGACCGATTGGTATAAGACATGCTTTACTTTCACCAGCTTCATTGCTTTTGATGCTCAATATATTTTGAAGTTTTCTTAAGTTTTTTTACTTTTTATCTTGATTGCAAACACAGATGTTTTATGTGAAATTGCAAAACTAATACAGTGAATTAATTTCTAGTAACATTGAAACGTAGCTGCAAACTTTTTTCTTCACACAGGCTTCTAATTGCAAAGACGTATTGACATCCCTTGCGCATTGTAAGTCATGGCAATCATTTCTGACAATGGCCGAAAATCAGGGAGATGTTCATCAGGAAATTCTTGCCTGTGTAGCTGGCATGAAACATGAATTTACAATTGAAGATTTGCCTGCTAGAGTAAAGAATATTGATAGCAGGTTTGTGTACGATAAAATTTGGCATGATGTTTGATTTGCTTCTCCCGCAACTTGATAATCAGTCATTGTCCAAAACAAGAACTTCACTTTACAATTGCCTTTTTGGTTCAAAAATTATTTAACTGTTTCCCTCTGTTAGAGAAATGAGCCAACAATGAATAAAAGACTCTCCTTTTACAGATGTACGAAAATGAAGAATTTGCCATCAGGCAAGTGCCCAATTCGAACAACTGGAGATGGAAATTGCC
>RQOL01000622.1:0-94134 GCA_013076295.1 Sanderia malayensis | reverse complement strand
AAATAATCCCTAACCATTTTTTATGTTTCAAGTAGAATTCGATGAGGAGTATGACGCCGATGATCAAGAGGAGGAGGAGGATGAAGATGACGATCACAGAGTGTATCATCTTGTTGTGAGTAAAAATCATGAAGAAATTTTGTGATTCACGCGTTGTCCTGCCTGTCTTTGAAACTTAGACAATTTGACTTTTATTCTAAAAGGTGAGAGGCAGAAGGATGTATTTGTTGTTGCTGGCGATTTACCACAAGATGTTAGAGGATTCCCGACGTCGCCAAGCACTGTAAGTAATCCGTCAAACTTTGGAATCGAATTTATGCTGAAATATTGGAATTTTTGGTAAATAATTTTTGGTAATGGCAATTTTTAATTTCTCTTCAGTGATTTGCCCCATGGCCACAACAACAAGATGGCGCGTCAGGTGATCATCATATTCTATTTGTCTATTCTGCCTATCTATTATCAAAAAAATTGACTGATAGGACAAGTTCGTCATATTCAAATCCATAGCACACTGAGGAGTCCTGTGATAAATATAAACAGCGGAACAAACACTTGTTTCCTCAAACTGTTTCAAAGTATCTCTTTGAAGATATATCCTATTTAGGTTAATATTGCATATTTATCTGTAGTCCATGCTATTTCTATGCTCCATCTCAATTTCAGGGTTGAAGATTTTTTTTGATGAGGAGCACGAACGTGTTCCGACAACGACAATGATCCAGTGTTCGACGGATGAGAAATCGAACGCAGGGAATTGTCGTTGTCGGCGTTTTTCAATTTAATCGAATCATTATCTTGTGTTTCGACCTTCCATCTGAGTGCAACAGCAAACCTTGACAAAACAGGGTGGAAATTAATGGAGATATGAAATGCGGAACCTGCTGCGACGTGGCACCATGACCATCATGCAATGAATCCTGTATATGGCATTACATGATTATCTCCACACGATTCATGTCATCAATGCTATTTTTGTGCTGGGGGTTTTTGCCAGTAACCGTGTCAAACACAATTGAAGTTTTGACAAGTGTTGCATGCTCTGCGAAAAGTGCATCAGTTTTCATAAATGCCCATCAATTGCATTACTCGAAAAACCAAAGCGAATGAAGAGTATAAAATGGTAGGTATAAATGTTAAAAAGGAGGCAGAGAATAATTTCAATTTGCGCAAACTGCGCATTGCCTCCCTACCCCACCTTCTCAACCTTCCGCATTTGTGCAAGGTTGACAAGGCAGGCGAGGGAGGCAATTCGAAAATGAGTCCTGAGGAAAATAGAAAATAGTTCGTCACGAAATATTTTTTCTTTGGGGTCATCAAGGATATTTCCTGGATGATCCGGAAGAGAAAATATTCGAAAATGTCGAATTTGGCGCTCAAAATTTGAAAGCAAGGAAGCTTTGGCTTGAAATTGCGCATTAAAGCTACACAAATTGTTGTTGTTGTCGGAGTGATCGAGCTCTTTTCAATATGGTTTTCGCGGGGTTGATCAATTGCCATTGCTTTGTGATTATTGTTGTGTTAATTGCTTGGGGGAACTGGGGATTCGTTGGGCGCGTCTTAACAAAATCTATTGTCGAATAGTCTATTGTGCATTGTTCTTGTAATGAGAACAAAGAAACTGGATGAAATAAGAGGGGTAGAGTTTTCGGACAAACTCTGTGGTCATTCACTAACTGAAATCGAAAGACAAGTCGGATTGTGTAATTGATGATAACTATGGCAGGTCAAAAAGTGAGCATTTTCTTTGGAGAAGAGAAGAAGGTAAGTTGGCTGTTTATTTTGTTCCTCTTTTTGAGAAATTGAAATGCTTTATAAGTAAATTTATTCCATTTAACTTTCCAGGTATTTGTTTGGAAAAAAATGGCAGACCTTAAAGTGTCTGCGGCGCGACGATTTCGGCTCGCTTCCGATGAAAAGTTCATATTTACAGATTATCGGGGGGAAAAAGTTCGGGAGCCTAGGTAAGGTTGCATCATGTTGAATATTTATTGTTTCCGAATTTTTGTATTAGCTTCTTTTATAGTGTGACAATTTCTGAAATATTATTTTGTCTTGTATAGTAAAATGCAAACAATGTATGTATTGGTGATTGGAAGAAGAGAGGAAGAGGAAAGAGGAAAGGACAAGAAGAGGAAAGGGAGAAAAGAGATGGCAGGGAGGAAAGGTGGGAAGGAAAAACGAGGAGAAAGAAGCGAGGAGAAAGAAGCGAGGAGTGCAACAACATATATAAGGCAGCAAGTTGTCATTCATCACGTTACGAACTATAAAAACTAACTAATTTACTTTATTATTTTAGGTTTTATTTTATTACGTCCTTTTGTAATTGCAAATCGATTTTTTGTAATTATTATGAAACAAGACACAATTTTCCTTATTCGTGCCCATCTGTTTGTTCAAGGAGGACAATTTGTCGCTAATATTCGTTGCAATGAAGTTGCGTGTGGTTGTGGTGAAAGTTATTTGTTTGAATTATGGAATAGTAACACGATCAGATGATTGATACTGATATTGAGAGCAAAACAATTAATAGATTTTATGCGCTGAAACCATGTGCTTGCCTTTTTCAATCGCGTGTGTGTGACCCTAAATCAGGTCTCTTCATCGTATCGAGGCCCCTCGGTATAACGAAATTTTCATTAACTTGTCTTTCATTCATGACATTTATTCACCGTGTCCCCGTGTCCACGAACTACTTTCTCTTCAGGGTGATTCAGGAAATATCATTGCACGGATTCATAAAGAGTTAACAAGGCAGGCAAGGAGGCAATTGAAAATGTCGAATTTGGCGCTCAAAATTTGAAAGCAAGGAAGCTTTGGCTTGTTGAAATTGCGCATTAGAAGTTGGAGATAGCCTTAACAAGCAATCTCTTGACCACCCTGGTTGTTGCCAATTATCACAGCAATATACACACCTTCCGCATTACGGTCTATAGGCCTAACAGCAATAGCATTTTAAAGTATGCTGCGAGTGTGCGAATCGACTCGGGTGGACAATACGAAACGAGGGGTCATTCAACATTTGCGAATTTTATTGAAAATTACCTCAAATTCCATTCAAATTGCTAATCAAAAATAAGATTACTTTGCGATGCAGTAAACTCACTCAAAAGCATTTAATAGTAAGTAATGATAATCTGCTTCTATTACGGACTACGTTTTGCCTAATTCACTCCATCCTTATACATCTCATTGCTAAGAAACCTTGTGTAGCTTATATGCGACTTGTTATCAGGGTCTTGATCTTACTCATAAGCGTTTCATAGTAAGCAATGATAATCTGATTCTATAACAGACTACATTTTGCCTAATTCAACCCACTCTTATACATCTCGATGTTTAGAAACCTTACGTAGCTTATATGCGTCTGTTACATGGGTGTTGATCTCACTCATAAGCCTTTCATAGTAAGCAATGATAATCTGCTTCTATTACGGAGTACGGTTTGCCTAATTCACCCCATTCTTATACGTCTCATTACTTAGAAACCTTGTGTAGCTTATATGCGACTTGTTACATGAGTCATGATCTCACTCATAAGCGTTTCATAGTAAGCAATGATAATCTGCTTCTATTACGGACTACGGTTTGCCCAATTCACCCCATTCCTATACATCTCACTGCTTAGAAACCTTGTGTAGCTTATATGCGATTGTTATAAGGGTTGATCTCACTCATAAGCTTTCATAGTAAGCAATGATAATCTGCTTCTATTACGGACTACGCTTTGCCTAATTCACCCCATTCTTATACATCTCATTGCTAAGAAACCTTGTGTAGCTTATATGCGATTGTTATAAGGGTGTTGATCTCACTCATAAGCCTTTCATAGTAAGCAATGATAATCTGCTTCTATTACGGACTACGGTTTGCCAATTCACCCATTCCTATACATCTCATTGCTTAGAAACCTTGTGTAGCTTATATGCGATTGTTATAAGGGTGTTGATCTCACTCATAAGCCTTTCATAGTAAGCAATGATAATCTGCTTCTATTACGGACTACCGTTTGCCTAATTCACCCCATTCTTATACATCTCATTGCTGAGAAACCTTGCGTAGCTTATATGCGACTTGTTATAAGGGTATTGATCTCACTCATAAGCCTTTCATAGTAAGCAATGATAATCTGCTTCTATTACGGAGTACGGTTTGACTAATTCACCCCATTCTTATACGTCTCATTACTTAGAAACCTTGTGTAGCTTATATGCGACTTGTTACATGAGTCATGATCTCACTCATAAGCGTTTCATAGTAAGCAATGATAATCTGCTTCTATTACGGACTACGGTTTGCCCAATTCACCCCATTCCTATACATCTCACTGCTTAGAAACCTTGTGTAGCTTATATGCGATTGTTATAAGGGTCTTGATCTTACTCATAAGCATTTCATAGTAAGCAATGATAATCTGCTTCTATTACTTACGGACTACATTTTGCCTAGTTCACCCTATTGTTATGCATCGTATTGCTTAGAAACCTTACGTAGCTGATATGCGCATTGCTACATGGGTCTTGATCTCACTCATAAGCCTTTCATAGTAAGCAATGGTAATCTGCTTCTATTACGGACTACGTTTTGCCTAATTCACCCCATTCTTATACATCTCATTGCTGAGAAACCTTGCGTAGCTTATATGCGACTTGTTATAAGGGTATTGATCTCACTCATAAGCCTTTCATAGTAAGCAATGATAATCTGCTTCTATTACGGACTACGGTTTGCCTAATTCACCCCATTCTTATACATCTCATTGCTGAGAAACCTTGCGTAGCTTATATGCGACTTGTTATAAGGGTATTGATCTCACTCATAAGCCTTTCATAGTAAGCAATGATAATCTGCTTCTATTACGGACTACGTTTTGCCTAATTCACCCCATTCTTATTCATCTCATTGCCCAGAAACCTTACGTAGCTTATATGCGCATTGTTACATGAGTCTTGATCTCACTCATAAGCGTTTCATAGTAAGCAATGATAATCTGCTTCTATTACGGACTACGGTTTGCCTAATTCACCCCATTCTTATACATCTCATTGCTGGGAAACCTTGCGTAGCTTATATGCGCATTGTTACATGAGTCTTGATCTCAATCAAAAGCGTTTTATAGTACGCAATGGTAATCTGATTCTATTACGGACTATATCTTGCCTAATTCACCCTATTCTTATGCATCTTATTGCTTAGAAACCTTTTGTAGCTGAAATGGGCATTGTTACATTGATCTTATCTCACTCGTAAGTGTTTTATAGTACGCACTGATAATCTCCTTCTATTACGGACTACGTTTTGCCTAATTCACTCCATCCTTATACATCTCATTGCTAAGAAACCTTGTGTAGCTTATATGCGACTTGTTATCAGGGTCTTGATCTTACTCATAAGCGTTTCATAGTAAGCAATGATAATCTGATTCTATAACAGACTACATTTTGCCTAATTCAACCCACTCTTATACATCTCGATCTTTAGAAACCTTACGTAGCTTATATGCGTCTGTTACATGGGTGTTGAACTCACTCAAAAGCATTTCATAGTAAGCAATGATAATCTGCTTCTATTACGGACTACATTGTGCCTAATTCACCCCATTCTTATGCATCTCATTGCTAAGAAACCTTGTGTAGCTTATATGCGACTTGTTATAAGGGTCTTGATCCTACTCATAAGCATTTCATAGTAAGCGATGATAATCTGCTTCTACTACAGATTAAGCTTTGCCTAATTCACCCCATTCTTATACATCTCATTGCTAAGAAACCTTGTGTAGGTTATATGCGATTGTTATAAGGGTCTTGATCTTACTCATAAGCATTTCATAGTAAGCAATGATAATCTGCTGCTACTACAGACTACGCTTTGCCTAATTCACTCCATCCTTATACATCTCATTGCTAAGAAACCTTGTGTAGCTTATATGGGACTTGTTATCAGGGTCTTGATCTTACTCATAAGCGTTTGATAGTAAGCAATGATAATCTGCTTCTACTACAGACTACGCTTTGCCTAATTCACTCCATTCTTATGCATCTCATTGCTAAGAAACCTTGTGTAGCTTACATGCGACTTGTTATAAGGGTCTTGATCCTACTGATAAGCATTTCATAGTAAGCAATGATAATCTGCTTCTACTACAGACTACGCTTTGCCTAATTCACCCCATTTTTATACGTCTCATTACTTAGAAACCTTGTGTAGCTTATATGCGACTTGTTACATGAGTCATGATCTCACTCATAAGCGTTTCATAGTAAGCAATGATAATCTGCTTCTATTACGGACTACGGTTTGCCCAATTCACCCCATTCCTATACATCTCACTGCTTAGAAACCTTGTGTAGCTTATATGCGATTGTTATAAGGGTGTTGATCTCACTCATAAGCCTTTCATAGTAAGCAATGATAATCTGCTTCTATTACGGACTACGCTTTGCCTAATTCACCCCATTCTTATACATCTCATTGCTAAGAAACCTTGTGTAGCTTATATGCGATTGTTATAAGGGTGTTGATCTCACTCATAAGCCTTTCATAGTAAGCAATGATAATCTGCTTCTATTACGGACTACGGTTTGCCCAATTCACCACATTCCTATACATCTCACTGCTTAGAAACCTTGTGTAGCTTATATGCGATTGTTATAAGGGTGTTGATCTCACTCATAAGCCTTTCATAGTAAGCAATGATAATCTGCTTCTATTACGGACTACGGTTTACCTAATTCACCCCATTCTTATACGTCCCATTACTTAGAAACCTTGTGTAGCTTATATGCGACTTGTTACATGAGTCATGATCTCACTCATAAGCGTTTCATAGTAAGCAATGATAATCTGCTTCTATTACGGACTACGGTTTGCCCAATTCACCCCATTCCTATACATCTCACTGCTTAGAAACCTTGTGTAGCTTATATGTGATTGTTATAAGGGTCTTGATCTTACTCATAAGCATTTCATAGTAAGCAATGATAATCTGCTTCTATTACTTACGGACTACATTTTGCCTAGTTCACCCTATTGTTATGCATCGTATTGCTTAGAAACCTTACGTAGCTGATATGCGCATTGCTACATGGGTCTTGATCTCACTCATAAGCCTTTCATAGTAAGCAATGGTAATCTGCTTCTATTACGGACTACGTTTGCCTAATTCACCCCATTCTTATACATCTCATTGCTGAGAAACCTTGCGTAGCTTATATGCGACTTGTTATAAGGGTATTGATCTCACTCATAAGCCTTTCATAGTAAGCAATGATAATCTGCTTCTATTACGGACTACGGTTTTCCTAACACCCATTTTATACATCTCATTGCTGAGAAACCTTGCGTAGCTTATATGCGACTTGTTATAAGGGTATTGATCTCACTCATAAGCCTTTCATAGTAAGCAATGATAATCTGCTTCTATTACGGACTACGTTTGCCTAATTCACCCCATTCTTATACATCTCATTGCTAGAAACCTTACGTAGCTTATATGCGCATTGTTACATGAGTCTTGATCTCACTCATAAGCGTTTCATAGTAAGCAATGATAATCTGCTTCTATTACGGACTACGTTTGCCTAATTCACCCATTCTTATACATCTCATTGCTGAAACCTTGCGTAGCTTATATGCGCATTGTTACATGAGTCTTGATCTCACAAAGCGTTTTATAGTACGCAATGATAATCTGATTCTATTACGGACTATATTTGCCTAATTCACCCATTCTTATGCATCTTATTGCTTAGAAACCTTTTGTAGCTGAATGGGCATTGTTACATTGATCTTATCTCACTCAAGTGTTTTATAGTAAGCAATGATAATCTCTTCTATTACGGACTACGTTTTGCCTAATTCACTCCATCTTATACATCTCATTGCTAAGAAACCTTGTGTAGCTTATATGCGACTTGTTATAGGGTCTTGATCTTACTCATAAGCGTTTCATAGTAAGCAATGATAATCTGATTCTATAACAGACTACATTTGCCTAATTCACCCATCTTATACATCTCATGCTAGAAACCTTACGTAGCTTATATGCGTCTGTTACATGGGTGTTGATCACTCAAAGCATTTCATAGTAAGCAATGATAATCTGCTTCTATTACGACTACATTTGCCTAATTCACCCCATTCTTATGCATCTCATTGCTAAGAAACCTTGTGTAGCTTATATGCGACTTGTTATAGGGTCTTGATCCTACTCATAAGCATTTCATAGTAAGCAATGATAATCTGCTTCTACTACAGACTACGCTTTGCCTAATTCACCCATCTTATACATCTCATTGCTAAGAAACCTTGTGTAGCTTATATGCGACTTGTTATAGGGTCTTGATCTTACTCATAAGCATTTCATAGTAAGCAATGATAATCTGCTTCTATACAGACTACGCTTTGCCTAATTCACCCCATCCTTATACATCTCATTGCTAAGAAACCTTGTGTAGCTTATATGCGACTTGTTATCAGGGTCTTGATCTTACTCATAAGCATTTCATAGTAAGCAATGATAATCTGCTTCTACTACAGACTACGCTTTGCCTAATTCACCCATTCTTATGCATCTCATTGCTAAGAAACCTTGTGTAGCTTATATGCGACTTGTTATAGGGTCTTGATCTACTGATAAGCATTTCATAGTAAGCAATGATAATCTGCTTCTATTACAGACTACGCTTTGCCTAATTCACCCCATTTATACATCTCATTGCTAAGAAACCTTGCGTAGCTTATATGCGATTGTTATAAGGGTCTTGATCTTACTCATAAGCGTTTCATAGTAAGCAATGATAATCTGCTTCTACTACAGACTACGCTTTGCCTAATTCACTCCATTCTTATGCATCTCATTGCTAAGAAACCTTGTGTAGCTTATGCGACTTGTTATAAGGGTCTTGATCCTACTCATAAGCATTTCATAGTAAGCAATGATAATCTGCTTCTACTACAGACTACGCTTTGCCTAATTCACCCCATTTTATACATCTCATTGCTTAGAAACCTTGTGTAGCTTATATGCGACTTGTTACATAGTCTTGATCTCACTCATAAGCGTTTCATAGTAAGCAATGATAATCTGCTTCTATTACGGACTACGGTTTGCCTAATTCACCCCATTCTATACATCTCATGCTTAGAAACCTTGTGTAGCTTATATGCGATTGTTATAAGGGTGTTGATCTCACTCATAAGCCTTTCATAGTAAGCAATGATAATCTGCTTCTATTACGGACTACGCTTTGCCTAATTCACCCATTCTTATACATCTCATTGCTAAGAAACCTTGTGTAGCTTATATGCGATTGTTATAAGGGTTGATCTCACTCATAAGCCTTTCATAGTAAGCAATGATAATCTGCTTCTATTACGGACTACGGTTTGCCCAATTCACCCATTCTATACATCTCACTGCTTAGAAACCTTGTGTAGCTTATATGCGATTGTTATAAGGGTGTTGATCTCACTCATAAGCCTTTCATAGTAAGCAATGATAATCTGCTTCTATTACGGACTACGGTTTACCTAATTCACCCCATTCTTATACGTCCATTACTTAGAAACCTTGTGTAGCTTATATGCGACTTGTTACATGAGTCTTGATCTCACTCATAAGCGTTTCATAGTAAGCAATGATAATCTGCTTCTATTACGGACTACGTTTGCCTAATTCACCCCATTCTTATACATCTCATTGCTTAGAAACCTTGTGTAGCTTATATGTGATTGTTTAAGGGTCTTGATCTTACTCATAAGCATTTCATAGTAAGCAATGATAATCTGCTTCTATTACGGACTACATTTTGCCTAATTCACCCTATTTTATGCATCGTATTGCTTAGAAACCTTACGTAGCTGATATGCGCATTGTACATGGGTCTTGATCTCACTCATAAGCCTTTCATAGTAAGCAATGGTAATCTGCTTCTATTACGGACTACGTTTGCCTAATTCACCCCATTCTTATACATCTCATTGCTGAGAAACCTTGCGTAGCTTATATGCGACTTGTATAAGGGTATTGATCTCACTCATAAGCCTTTCATAGTAAGCAATGATAATCTGCTTCTATTCGGACTACGGTTTTGCCTAATTCACCCATTCTTATACATCTCATTGCTGAGAAACCTTACGTAGCTTATATGCGATTGTTACATGGGTTTGATCTCACTCATAAGCCTTTCATAGTAAGCAATGATAATCTGCTTCTATTACGGACTACGTTTGCCTAATTCACCCCATTTTATACATCTCATTGCTAGAAACCTTACGTAGCTTATATGCGCATTGTTACATGAGTCTTGATCTCACTCATAAGCGTTTCATAGTAAGCAATGATAATCTGCTTCTATTACGGACTACGGTTTGCCTAATTCACCCATTCTTATACATCTCATTGCTGAAACCTTGCGTAGCTTATATGCGCATTGTTACATGAGTCTTGATCTCACTCAAAGCGTTTTATAGTACGCAATGATAATCTGATTCTATTACGGACTACTTTGCCTAATTCACCCTATTCTTATGCATCTTATTGCTTAGAAACCTTTGTAGCTGAAATGCGATTGTTACATTGATCTTATCTCATCGTAAGTGTTTTATAGTAAGCAATGATAATCTCTTCTATTACGGACTACGTTTTGCCTAATTCACCCATCTTATACATCTCATTGCTAAGAAACCTTGTGTAGCTTATATGCGACTTGTTATCAGGGTCTTGATCTTACTCATAAGCGTTTCATAGTAAGCAATGATAATCTGATTCTATACAGACTACATTTGCCTAATTCAACCCACTCTTATACATCTCGATGTTTAGAAACCTTGTAGCTTATATGCGTCTGTTATGGGTGTTGAACTCACTCAAAGCATTTCATAGTAAGCAATGATAATCTGCTTCTATGGACTACATTGTGCCTAATTCACCCCATTCTTATGCATCTCATTGCTAAGAAACCTTGTGTAGCTTATATGCGACTTGTTATAAGGGTCTTGATCCTACTCATAAGCATTTCATAGTAAGCAATGATAATCTGCTTCTACTACAGACTACGCTTTGCCTAATTCACCCATTCTTATACATCTCATTGCTAAGAAACCTTGTGTAGCTTATATGCGACTTGTTATAAGGGTCTTGATCTTACTCATAAGCATTTCATAGTAAGCAATGATAATCTGCTTCTACTACAGACTACGCTTTGCCTAATTCACTCCATCTTATACATCTCATTGCTAAGAAACCTTGTGTAGCTTATATGCGACTTGTTATCAGGGTCTTGATCTTACTCATAAGCGTTTGATAGTAAGCAATGATAATCTGCTTCTACTACAGACTACGCTTTGCCTAATTCACCCATTCTTATGCATCTCATTGCTAAGAAACCTTGTGTAGCTTATATGCGACTTGTTATAAGGGTCTTGATCTACTCATAAGCATTTCATAGTAAGCAATGATAATCTGCTTCTACTACAGACTACGCTTTGCCTAATTCACCCATTTTTATACATCTCATTGCTAAGAAACCTTGCGTAGCTTATATGCGATTGTTATAAGGGTCTTGATCTTACTCATAAGCATTTCATAGTAAGCAATGATAATCTGGTTCTATGGTACTACGACTTTTGCCTAATTCACCCATCCTTATGCATCTATTGTTAGAAACCTTGTAGCTTATATGCGTCTGTTATGGGTGTTGATCTCACTCATAAGCTTTCATAGTAAGCAATGATAATCTGCTTCTATTACGGACTACGTTTTGCCTAATTCACCCATCCTTATACATCTCATTGCTAAGAAACCTTGTGTAGCTTATATGCGACTTGTTATAGGGTCTTATCACTCATAAGCCTTTCATAGTAAGCAATGATAATCTGCTTCTATGGTACCTACGGACTACATTTTGCCTAGTTCACCCTATCCTTATGCATCGTATTGCTTAGAAACCTTACGTAGCTGATATGCACATTGTTACATGAGTTTTTATCTTACTCATAAACATTTCATAGTAAGCTATGATATCCTGCTTCTATTGCAGACTACATTTTGCCTAATTCACCCCATTCTTATACATCTCATTGCTTTGAAACCTTACATAGCTTATATGCGCATGATAGCATGGGTCTTGATCTCACTCATGAGCATGTCATAGTAAGAAATTATAATCTGCTCCTATTACGTACTACGGTTTGCCTAATTCACTGCCTTCTTATACTTATCATTAGTAAGAGGCCTAACATGGCTTATTTGCGCATCAATATGATATAGGGTTCCTGATGTCAATCATAAACATTCAATAAAAAGCTACGATAATCTGCTTGCTTATCACAATACTTAGAATTTTTAGACATACCATTGAACCTGTTTTATAGCCTATGAATATTTTCTATTGTTGTCTTCGTTTCAACCATAGGCATATGTCAAAAGGAATGATTCTCTGCATCTAATGCGACAATGTTTTCTTTTATTCTCCATTTTATGCTTATTATTGCAAATTAACTCGATGTGCTTTAGTATAACTCGAATCGTTATTACAATATTTGTTATTGAATATGACTGGTTCTTTAACTAGCAACAATGTTGTTTACAGATTGAAATATAGTTAATCATTTACTTTCATAACTTATTTGCAAAATATTTGACTGGCAGATCTGCTTTATTTTACACGTATTTCACATACATTCTGGGGACAATTAATTTAAAACACTAATTGTCCCCAGAATGTATGTGACTAATACTGTGTCCCCACAACTATCAAAACATATTTTTTGATGCATTTCTTTTGTCATGGTAGATGCTGTTCAGTATCACTGAAAACACTGCACTAACAATTTTCAAAAAGCATGACCTCACTTTCATAATATATCAGAAAAACCAATGTCCCCATAATGTCTGTCACGTATACTAGTCCCCATAACGTATATCATGTAAGTATGTAGATATTTTGAAATTTGAGAAATTATCCAATAAAAACCTCGTTGCCATCTTTCTTCACTTCATTTTCAAGTTGTAGGGCAAAGTTCCTTGCCAGCAGGTGAATCTGAACAGCTTTCATATTGCGTTCCTGAATACTTTGACCAGTTTCAGAAATGCATGTTTTAGCTTCAGTAAGATATCTTTTCACCACCCAAGTGGATCCTAAAAAGGCTGGATGATTTGGGGTTGCCTTGTATCACAGAATAAGGAGAGAAAAGCAGAAGGGAAACTCAACTCATTCACAGAGGACACTTTTTTATGCGCATGTGCTAACAAGAAACGCGCAAACGAGGTTAATGCATCCAAAAAATTTTACGCTCTGTGCTTCAGTATAGAAATTTATTGTGTCTTTTGAATATATTCTTTTATTTCGTGATAATGCCGAACAATATCAGTGCAAATGGGATTTTGAAACGTTGCTGCTCAGCATTGAACTGTAGAAACAACAAAAGTGCGAACCTTGAAGTCACTTTTCATCTGTTTCCAAGTGATTCTGTGCGGTGAGTATTACCGGGCTAGGCCGAGATATTAAATATTTCTTTCATTCATTGATGCACAAAATTAAAATTTGCACATCTTCTGACCTAGGTGTAACAAGTGGCGTCAAAATTGTCGTAGGCAGGATTTGATGAAAAAAACGACATCTTATTTAAAGAAGAATTGTTTTATCTGTTCAGCCCATTTCGAACCGCACTTTCTTCCCACGTTCAGTAATCTTCGCACTCGACTCTCTCCTGATGCCGTACCTACAATTTTTGATGTCCCTAATCCTTCCCATTACCATTGGAAACAAACGTGCACTGCCATTGAGAAGACAACAAGGTATGAACATGTTCAGTTCACAAGTTTTCCATGCTTTCCATTGATATTATGTTACTCAGTTAAATACTTTAATTTTCATGACAGAACCACAACCAACAAAGAAGCGTAATGTTAAAGAGACTGACAATGCTGAGTTACTAGATCACACATATGGTATAATAGACACTATTTTTATTCATATTTTGAGTTTCCAAAGGGGCAAGATTTCAGACCAATTACACTTTTGTATTCTTAGTTGGCAAAAACTTTGGTCTGCAATATACTATGCCAATAGGTTGTTTTATAATTCCAAGTTAGTAATTACCAGGAATTTGGTTTCTGCTAAAACATTTCAACCCATTGCACAACCATTGCACTATCTTAACAAAAAGCCAGGCGATGAAAGTAAGTGCCTTCACAGAATATCAATTATGTATCTTCCATTTATTATTATGTCGACATGATTTCAACTTTATTCATCAGGTGAAGAGAATATGGAAATATATAGCCCTAGTATTGTAGCTGCAAACGAAGAAATCTATGCAACATATGACCAGTCAGTGCAGACCCCTTGTAGTCTTAGTGCGTATACTCCTCGTAAAAGGAAACTTAAAAAGTTAGTTGTGAAAAAGAGGAAAGCAATTTATGCGCTTGAATCTAGGCTGAAAGCAAAGAAATCCGTTTTTCCCATTTCACCTCAGAAGGTGAACAATTCCAAAAAAGTCGAAAAGGCATTCAAATTGTTGGAGGGTCTGGTGTCTCAAGAGCTATTGTCGTTCATGAAAAAACAAGTGTCTCTATGCCAAGTGAAAAAAAAGGGTAGAAGGTATAATGATTCGTTCAAAGCATTGGCAATAAGCATTTACCACATTAATGGAAAAGCATATAGGTTCCTTTCAAAACTGTTCTCCTTGCCTTTTCGAACCAAAAAAACCATCACATCTACTGTGTCAAGGTTTGCTTCTGGTATTGGGTTCTCCGAAAAGTCCTTGTATGTTTTGAAGCAGAGAATTGATGTTCTGCCTGATGCTGCCAAGACATGTGTGTTGCTAATGGATGAAATATCATTGAAGATCCATTTGCACATCTGGTCGGGTGGCAACCTCTGCTCTTGTTTTGATGATCAGAGGCATAGGTCTGAAATGGAAGCAGCCAGTTGAATATTATCTGGTCCATGAATCATGCAGTGGTATGCATGTTAAGGATATATTGAGTGGAGCACTGTCACATTTGGAAGAGCTGGGGCTGAATGTTGTTGCAATTGTTAGTGACCAAGGTTCAAATTTTCTTAGTTTTGCAGCAAAAATGGGTGTGACAGTAGATAAGCCATATTTTCAAATCAGGAAGACAAATTATTTTGTAATATATGATCCACCACACCTAATTAAATCAATAAGAAATAATCTCCTTAAATATAACTTCGAATACGGATTTTATGTTGCAAAATGGAATGACATTAAAAACTTTTACAGACAAGACGAGAAGCAAAAAATTCGATTAGCACCAAAGTTAACAGAGAAACATTTTAATTTAACTGGGTTTTCAAAAATGAAAGTCAAGCTTGCAACTCAAGTTCTAAGTCACACAGTAGCTGCTGCAATCTACACTTATGTTAGCCTTCAAGGTTTGCCTGGTTCTGCCGTTGGTACAGCACAGCTGCTTGAGACATTCGACAAAATATTTGACTGCTGCAATTCGTCAAGTTTCACAGAATCAAAATTTTGTCGCAGACCGATCACTACAGGCTCTCCACATGTGCGAGAATTAGAAAATGTATTGTCTTTCATACAGTCAATCAAAGTCATAAATCCTGCAAACAATGAGGACAGAATTTCTCAATTAAAATGCCTTGACGGTTGGTGCATTACCATAAAATCAATTCTGAGTCTATGGGAAAAGTTAAACACAGAAAGGGGCATTTCATACCTGCTAACAAGGCAATTAAACCAGGATCCACTGGAGAATTTTTTTGGTTGCATTAGGCAACAGGGTGGATGCTCTGATAACCCCACACCAGTCCAGTTTATTCAAGCCTATAGGAAATTGTTCCACACAAACTTATTAAGTGTTGTATCTGGCAACTGTGAGCAGGATAAGGATGTTCTCATGGTCACTCTTCAGGGCCTAGGGCAAAGAAAAAATATCTTTGAAACTGTTGTACCAACTAAGCCAATACAGATTATATCTACTGATTATGCAAGTGAAGGAATTCAAAGGAGATTAGTGCAAAGTAATGCTGTTGCTTACATGGCTGGATATTTATTGCGAAAAACATATGAAAAGCACAAATGCTGCAAATGTTCCGTTCTATCCACTAAAAACTTTGATTGCTCTGAGAATACTTTTATTTCCTTAAAGGCATTTGACACTGACTCGAGCATGTTTGGAGGATTGGTTGCACCATCAGAAAGTATGATAAGATATGTTTCAAGTCTAGAAGATAAATTTATAAATCACATGACAAAAATACAAAAAACAACAGAATTAGGAAAAGAGCTATTTGAAAAATTACGAATGATTATAATTAATGTAGAATGTGCCAAATTTGATCAAACCTTTTTGCTAATGCTTTTTATCAGAATGAGAATATATTATTGTTTAAAGTTTGCCAACCGAGATTTAGCGAAGCCAAAACATCGAAAAAGCAGAAAATTGCTTAAAATTTCCCATTTATAACACTACTATCTGATCTGGGTAGCAGGTTAGGTCAATGTATCTAACAAAAGAGACATGAGGCAACTCTTTTCCTCTGCTAGCCTTGGGGTTGCACTTTGGGCAGGTGCAAACTACCTCAGAAGCCTTCCAAGCCAGGGTTACGGTGAAGAAAATATATCGCTACTCTTTTATTTGCTGTCATTATTTGCTGCTCTTTAATTTCTACTCTTCTTATTACTGTGTATATAGATATCTAATGTAATGCTTTCCTAGCTGATCGCTAAAATACGTGTCCGGTCTGCAGCTGATAGCAGTTTCATGTATGTCTAGCTGCACTGATGAGCCCTGATATTGGGCGAAACCGGCAAGTAAGTTTAACATTGCTTTCCGATTTACTTAAACCTACCATAACATTAGTTAAGCGTTACCTTTTCACCACCATCTTCATCTTCCACTTCCTGCCTTGCGTGCAATGTCTGCGAGTTTCAAAATGAGGTTAATGTTTTTCCATTGTTTTCCAAACCTGCGCGCCAAGACGTTCACGACCCAACAACATCAAAAGCGCCGACAGAGAGTTTCCCTTCTGCCTTTCTATCCTTGTTCTGTGCTTGTATGCAAACACTTTTCCTCAATGAATTCAACAATCTTGGGCACTTGATTCCAGGACAACTGTGCTGCATGCATCTTTCCTTAGCTTGCCTAACTTCAGCATGTCAGATACAGTCAAACTATGTGGTGGTACATGACTTCTCTCTGAAATAGGAATAATTGTGCCCAGCTTCTTTGACTCACTCGCATGGTTATGTAAGTTGATTTCATGCACTCTCTTTCTTTGTATAGTTTCGTTTGTCAATGAGAAGCCAACTAAGAATCCAGAATCGTCAAATGAACTTGCTGGTTTTGGCTTTGCTGTTTTGGGTATAAACCTCACATAGATAACCTTTCCATCGGGAAGTTGATTTAATGACTTGCAAGAGGGGCCTTGTTCACTTGCAACAACATCACATTCAATGTCTTTACCAAGTTTTTGGACAAAATGCTTTTCACAGGCCTGCTTTATGTTTTCTAGTGAAAATTCAATATCTTCTCCAAAGGTTACAAACTCTGTCGAACCGACGCTGGTGTACTTCTGCGCCTTCCTTGAAACATCAGCAGAAAGCCGCTGAACTATAAGTTCTTCTCCTTTAGGACTCTGTTGCGCATTGTTCGGTACAGGAGTTTTGTGCGCAAACTGTGCGAAATGCATGCTGGAAGTCGCAAAGATGGGCCACATTTGAAAAAAATTCAAATTTCATTTCTGTTTCATTTTAGTTTTGTTTCAAATATAATTTACTTTAATTTTATTTTAATCTAAATTTCAAATAGTTTAATTTAATCTTCATTTAATTTAATTTCTGTTCCATTTTGATTTAATTTCAATTAATTCACTTCAACTAAATTTCAACTAAAAAAAATTTAAAATAAGAAACTTGAAAAAAATACTGGCAAAGATGGGTCACCATAGACCTGCCAAGAGGTGTTGACCTCAATATACCTCCATTTTCAAGAGGAAAAGACCATTTGTCAATTGAAGAAGAGGCACAGACAAGATAAATTGCTCCTGTTAGAATACAGGTGGAGAGGGCAATATCAAGAATAAGAACTTAGAATACTAAGTACTGTCTTTCCGACTTACATGGCTGCTAATCTTAATAAAATTTGGGTTGTGTGTTCTTATCTCACCAACCTTTTACCACTTTAATTAATGAGAAGAAGTAGATAAATTTGCTGAATTTGAAAGTACCTGCAAGTAATGAAATGCATTACAGAAGATTGCACCATTCTGGCATTTGGCTGAAAATTGAAAAATTTAAATTTTAAATGCTTTTTATACTTTGTGCTGTGCTATATGCTATTATAGTTAGACCAAACCATTTCTGATGTGAAAATATTCAACACACATTCACAAAATATAATACAGAATGATATTTATAGGAAAAATTTATAAAAAGCTGAGTGTAAAAATATGGCTTCCTATTTGCAGGTTCTTATAAATCTTGTTTGTACATTGCAATATGTATCAATTAGAGTTGTATTAATCATTTTTGATCTCCACAAATGGTGATCTTTATGTATTTTTTCAACATGCAATACCCTGTTTGTAAATACAATAAAGTCAATCCAATCAAGGCCTAAATTATTTAAACCACCCTTGCACTGATGAAAGTACATATGGCTCTCCTTAAGTTTGCAACCATCATCAATTTTTAAGAAAAATGTGGTGTTACTGCATGCTTCTTGAATAGTCATGTCTCTTTTTGAATAAGGGCATTTAACTTCAACACATCCAATAGGGATGTCATCTTTCAAAACAATACCATCAGGGCTACACCCCAGCCAAGGCCCCTGTTGGCTGGCAACAAAGCCACACTTTTCACTGTCAGGTCTGGAAATGATAGCTCATATTTTTTTAATGGCCACATCTTTGTGTTCAATTCCCCATTTCAAAGAAAATGGCATGGATTTTTTTCCATATTTTGTCTTACAAGTTATGGATTAAATAATTGATGTTTGGCAATATATTTTGCCTTCTGTTCAAAACTTTTCCAAATCTTGAAGCAGTGATACGCATTGATCTCTCCAAGTACGAAGTTGACTCAGTGTTTTGCTTGACAGTTGCACAACAAATGTTGAATGATGTTTCTCCAGAAATGCCAACTTTACTCTTAATAATTTCCACATCATCACTGTCAATAAATGAATTCATGTCAGCATGGTCAGATGGGATGTGGGTGTTGTACAGTTTTATGAGATGATTCTGATTCTTCATCATTTTGCTGCTCGTCAACTCCTGTAATGGCTTTGGAGCATGATGTATCAAGAAGATTACATGGTGGAAATTGATTGGATTCCAATGCCTCACAAAACAAGGACGCCTTTCCTGCCAACCTCAATTTCTCTGTAAGAGATTGCAACTCATTGCTAGTTGTCTCCCGGGCAAATGGTGGAGTGGCACAATAAAAATCCATATCTCCTTTCACCAATGGTCTCTTTTGTTTTTTACCTTCTTCTGCCTTTTCGAATACAAAATTTGAAAATTCAAAAGCCTTGTCTTCTACATTATTTGCGCCTGATGGAACATGCCATTTCTGCCCCACTTGAGCACATGTCACATCCCTTGGGATGTCTTTGGTGTCCATGTTGACATAATCAAGGATGGTGTAAAGAAGAGCTACCACATGCTTACAGAAGCCCCCTTGGCCAGCCTTGCAGTTACATTTTGCATGAACCACGTTTCCAGTGACTTGGTCCAGGTGCACATACACATTTTACTGCACAATCTTCATTGATGCGTGCACTTTGCTCCTCACAAGGAACAGCAAGTTGCTCCCCTTGACATTAGGTGTCATAAAACAGCTCGCTTGTACCCTTCCTTCCATAGTTTCTAACCATGTTTTTTATTCCATAATGCTTTTGGCGCAGGTCGAGTTTTGGGCATTGTAACTGAACCCATTATCAGTTTATTATCAAGTTTCTCGCTGCTAAAGTTTGATAGCATACTCAAACATCGTATCCAGCCATCCTTTTCTGTTTCTCTCACTTGGACTTGGGGCCTATCTGTACTTGGAAATTTCTTGGTAAAATCTTCGTCGTTACCAAGTTCAACAGCACCATTTCCCTGGCAAGAGTTTCGAAAAAAAACTAGGGATAGGCTGTTCTCTAAATTTGCATGAATTTTCCATCGTTGAAAACTATATTTCAAGCAAAATATAAAAGGAAATTCGAAATTTCTATATGATCACCACAGAAAACTTCACAACAACAAGGACGTTTAAATACAACTACCATTATTCATTGTGCACGTCGACACATGTGACGTAATAAAGGGATCGGCCTATTGCCTTTTTCATTTTGATTTTATTTTCACTGTTGCTGCAAATGGCTTGGCCAAAATAATTTTGCATCTTTTCCATGATTTTATCTGTCACGCCTCCTCTTCCATCCACAGTTTTTCCATCGCACAGTTTTTTCCCTTTCATTCCTGTTTTATATCTTCTTAGTGAAGCCTCGAGTCTCTCCTGCACATAACCCACACATTCTTCTCTAGTGACTACATATTTGTTTTGGAATACCTTGTAACATTCATCACGCACACTTGCAAAACAATCTGTATCCCCATCTCCTATAAATGTGGTGTACTGCAGGGAACGTTTTTCTACAAAACGAATGAGCATTTTAATGGCACCAGAGGTCTCCATGCTGCCTGTCGAGCCTGTGTGATTGATGCTGCATTTATTTTCATGTTTAGCCTTCCAAGTTTTATACAAATCGGATGTCTTGTCATCATTTGTATTACTAGAGCACTCATGCCAACACTTTGATTTAACAACAAAGTCAAGCGCTACAACGGTTCTTATGGATATTATAAATGCAACACCACTTTTCGAGCAATGACCTCTTCTCTGCCAAGTACCATCAATGCTCACTTCAACCTTTGCAACAGTTGCACCATTTGGTGAATGTTCAATGTTTTCAGGATGTTCTTTCTTTGATATTTCTCTTAGCCTTGCTGCTGCATCTTTCATTTTTTGCTCAGCAGCAGATTGTGCATTGTTTGACAATCTCTTTAGGATAGTGTTGAAAGCTTTATGATGCACAGGTTTTGGTAAGTACAGTGAAGGACACAATTTGGTCAATCCTGCATGTCACGAGCCGTGTGATGCACTGTGAACAGATGTAATGTTCACATCAAATGGTCCATGTACTGCTGTTCACGGACTGCACATGAAGGGTGTCTTATGCAAACAGATACTGCAATGCAATGTGAATTTTTGAGCCATACCAAATCTTTTCTTTTCAAGTAACACAAGTTGGCTCTTGGGGTCCTTCCATACAGAGCAAATGGCTGCAGGTTTAAGGCATTTATGAAAAGCTTCTAAATTCATGATTAAATAGTCATGCACTTGCTTTTGGCATGAACCTAAATGAAATTTCTTTACCTTTGATGATTTGGACTTTTTGGTGCCTGAAAATGTTGTTGTAAAAAGCGAATTTTTGATTTCTCTTCACCGACTTTTCGAATTTCCTTGAAGATTTTGTTAGTAGGAGTGATTGAGTTACCGTTGAGAAGGACCCTGTTTGTAGAATTCATGCTGATTTCTTCAGCTTCTTGCACATCATGAGACAATGTACCGGCAGTACTGCTACTGCTGGCCCTAGGCCCTAGGCCCTGGCTGATCATTAGCATCTTTGCTGTCAATTAGTTGCCCTTTTAAGTTTGCATTACAATTCTTTCGTTTTCTTGACCTTCGAAAAATTTCAAGAAAGGAAACAAAAGTGAATTTGAAGTTGATCTGTGATCTTGCTCGCTGCCACACTTGCTGACAAAGAAATCTGAAAATTGAAGCTACTTCTTACCTTCCTGAATGATTAATTTAGCTTCTCATGTAGCCCATAAACGAATATGAAAAGGAGGTTTTTTTATGGGGGTATTTTTGCCACGGGGATTAATATGCCCAAAAAGAAATAAGAGACACTGCCCTTAGCAACCAAATAATTTTATTGTTATGGAAGAAATTTATAGCCTCTCTGCCAAAAATCCATTTTTTGGGTAGACTTAGAAATATCTTTCGACCGAATGCTTTCAATTTGATTCTGTCATCATGTTTGAATATGCTAAAGTAAAAAAAATTGAAATTTTTCTTGTAGCTCTTCAAAATTGACTGTAGCCATCCACCTTGATGCATACCATAATGTAGGTCAAAAATGAGTACAATATGTATTCTGTATGCTAATCCTGGTGAAAAATTCATGCAATCCTTTTGCCCACAACCCCTCCCCCCAGCCCCAACTTTTTACAATCATGTTCGAAATCGTTTCATTTCATATCATGACCTCACTTCTGAAGAAATTAGAAACTTGTCACCAAGCTTGCCACATCCAGGGGGTCATTTCCGCCATGCTCGTCTGGTCAATTGTCAATTTAATTGTTTGCCCATGTGGAGATTGCAATTTCAAAGGAGTGTGTCGCAAATCTAAGGACTTTCACATGAAGAAAAGTGAGAGCACTGTTTTCATAACAATTTCACTGATCTCAACATGCCACACACGTTACAATGTGACTTGTGCTCTTTTTAAAAAGCGTTTGACAATGATAATAAAGGTTCACACTGCAAAAGTTTTCATCAAAACTATAGAGGAAACACACTACCATTGATTTACAAAAATCAACCCACAGTATGTTGCTTATTTTGTATTATTTGCTATTTTTCTAATCAAGTACCATTCAAAACTTCATCAGCATGGGATGTGTAACTACTTTCGTTATTCATGGCATACATGGGATGTATGCCATGAATAACGAAAAATAAGCAGTTTTTATACACGCTGGGTGAACAAGTTAACCCTGCTAACAAATTAATTTGTATAAAACACATTTTAAAGGCATCGTTCACCTAAAATGTCATAGCATGTTTTGCGCTTAGGATTTTTTGAATTACAATGGCTCAAGGATGATAGGAGATAATAGCAAAATATTTTCACACAAAATGCCCTTTACATGTGATTTCAAAAAATTCAACACATTTTCCCCCAAAATGGCTATTCTGTCTTAAAAAATATTTTTTAGGGGAGGTTCTTTTTTTATACCCACCCTGTATATTTGATTTCATCCAAAATATGTGATGCAATTATGACACATAACTCCACTCTTTTCCAATATACAAAAGCAAAACTGTCGACAAAGTATCATCATTAAAAGTAGCAACACAATCGAATGTTGAAGAAGCATATGAAACAGATACAAATCAAAAGCAAGAATGTCCAGGTTCAAGTACAAGAAAAGCATATGTGTTACGCTCATGCCTCGTAGAACCCCACGTACAATAGGTTAGCTCGCTGCGCTCGCCTGTCTATCTATTATCAAGAAACATTGGCTGATAGGGCGCGCTTCGTGCGCTGCATTCGCTTATGCTCATGCCCCTGTGAACCCCACATACAATGGGATAGCTCGCTGCGCTCGCCTGTCTATCTATTATCAAGAAACATTGACTGATAGGGGGCACTTCGTGCGCTGCATTCGCTGATGCTCATGCCTCTTAGAACCCCACATGCAATAGCTTAGCTCACTGCGCTCGCCTGGCTATCTGTCTGTCTATTTTTGCATTGACATGCAACATTGGAACATAAAATGGCAATTGACCTTTGAAAGCACAAAACCTTAGGTGAAGGGATAGTAAAAATTTGAATGAATGTAAATTGTAACTTTGGGTAGGTTAGCAGAACAATGAACTTAAATTTTACTCTACCATTTGAGCAAGGATAGTTGTCTCCCAAGGATAAAAGTAATACATTGTTATTGTGTCCTAGATCAGTCTATGAGGCAATAACATGACACAGAAGCTAATTAAATTACAATGTGATAGAAACTTACGTAAACAGAATTCTCCTTTCATGAGTTTTTCAAGGATTCCATTGCCTTTTCATGCATAGTGTGGTTAATGTTTGTTTCAGTCATTTGACATTTGCATGGTGTGAATAGCAAGTATTAGTGACATTGACAGCTTCGGTTAATCACTTCAGTATTTGTTTCACTAAGAATCATATAGGAAAAAGGAAGAATTAATAAGCAATGAAATGACAATATGATAGTTATAGAATAATAGGACAACATGATAGTTGTGCAGCCATATTCATCAATAGCCCTTGTGGATTAGATGAAAAAAGATGTTTGAAATGCAAACTGAGTGAAAATCATTTTTCCAGTGGTCTACGAATGCTTCATCCATCATCAGTATTGAAAATAACAATAGTTTGATGAGGATGTCAATATATTTTTCTTGTGACACATGCATGGAGGCAATGAACAAAAGGAATCAATAAATTGGTAAATACTTTAAGAATTAGTTTAAATCCAAGCTAAGACTGGCAGGCACATGTAGTCAGGGCATCAAACATCTATTTTGGAAGCAAATAAACTATAAAGGTATTAAATAACTAATCAAAATTTTCCATTTCGTTGCAATCAGTAAAGTTTTCATGGCCTAACCAAAATTAAGATGGTTTAACAATTTGATGAAATCGAATTGGGAATAAGTTACAAATCAAGT
Organism: Sanderia malayensis; assembly: GCA_013076295.1. Lineage (NCBI taxonomy): Eukaryota > Metazoa > Cnidaria > Scyphozoa > Semaeostomeae > Pelagiidae > Sanderia > Sanderia malayensis. Next base: position 69,612 of record RQOL01000622.1, on the reverse strand, counting down.
ATAAGTGTATTACCTGTAACATACATTGAAAATGTCCTCTGAAATTTGGAAATAGTTTCCCAATAATAAGTTGTCTTGTTTGATGATCTTTTTGTGATGCAAAGCCAAGCTGTTTCAAATTCATATTTCAAAATTTATCGTTGAGCATTGATGGAAAAGAGGCCAAAGTTTCTGAACGACCTCGTTTCAATGGCGGATAAAGGGCTATTATTGGCGAAGAAGAAGAGCAGAAATGCATCTCATTAAGAACGCACATTGACGAAGCTCAGTAAATTAGAAGAGAGTAGATTAATCCTGCATTGTTTTTGCATATAATGCATCAGAGATTGCAGTTTTCACAGAGAAAAGAAAAGCCATACTCCCATATGCATAAACCAAAGATCACTGCCAAACGCAGATTGCGGGAGTGACCATGAAATGGTGTGGGCAAAGATAAATCGCAGGAGTTGGTGCACAAAAAATCTCAAAGGCAAACCAAAGAGGCAGTTCAAGAAGGCACTAGAGAAGGCATCATAATTTGAGGCGATCTTACAGGAAACAATGGAAGGCAAAGAACATACATGGGAGGAGCTAGCTGGAGCCTTGACCGCAAGTATAGATGAACATTGTCAGGCAGAATGTGTCAAGAACAAACCATGGGTGACAGATGAGTGCGTGGATTTAATAGAAAAACGAAGACAAGCAAAGTGTAACAGAAATCAATCGCTCAACTACAAAAGACCGTGCAAAGATGTGAAACGTTCATGTAAAAAGGCCCAGATAGACTAGTTAAACGAGAAAGCAACAGAGGCAGAGACAGCATGCAAGAATGGAGACTGCTACCATCTATGAACTGGTGAAGAATGCAGAATGTTGGATATTGCAGAATGAGGAAGATCCAACAGAAGTAAATGGAGAAGCGTGGGACCATAACTTTGAGAAAGTACCTGAATTGCCCAAAACAGAAATCAGAATGGCTATAAAGCAGATGAAGAACAACAAGGCAGTAGGGCTAGACGGAATACTGGCACCAGCACTAAAAGCAGGCCTGGATACTTGTGTTGAGAAACATCATTGAGAAAGCGGAAGGAAAGAGTGACTCAGAACTCTGGCTGATGTTCATAGACTATGCCAAAGTTTTTGACACCGTGAGATACGAGACACTGCGGAAGGCTATGATAGATTTAGGTGTTCCGAAACACCTGAACCTGGCTCATCAGACAATTATACCAAAGAGCATCCGGTGTAGTCCGCATTGAAGATGACAATACAGAGTGTTAGGTTTAAGAAAGGTGTATGCAGGGTTGTTTGCTGTCACCTATGTTGTTCAATGTTGCAGGCGAACACATTATGAGAGCAATGAACAAAGATCTACTAGAATAATGTGGGTGTACAGTTGGAGGATGTGACATCTGGAACCTGAGATACGCCAACAATAGAACTTGTATCTATGCAAAGAAATCAATTTTGAGGCAGAAACAATCAAGAACAAAAAGTATAGCAGGGACCCTGATGAAGTGGAAGTTAGACCTAGTGAAAGATAAAAAGAAGAGTGCAAGCAATTTGTGCTTAATGATTTCTTCTCACACAACACTGGAGATAGAATTCCTGATGATGATTTGCTGCTGATATGCATGATATTAGAGAAATTAATCACTCTGATCTGATACAAAATGAAACAAATTTACAGGAGAGTGCCACTGCACATTTTAGGGTTTCAAGTGAGCATTGTGAGAGAAGGGGAAGTTCTATGCCAAATGCAGCACCAATAAGAAAGGCATCATGTGATGCCAAAATGGGCTGTCCAATGTGTAATTTACAGTTTCCAATGAGTGAAATTGAAGAGCATGCAGACAACTGTTTAACTAAACTGAATACACTACTAGTTTTTATGCAAAACACAGACATTGAGACCAGAAATAAAATATTCAAGATGACTGGAATGATCATTTGGACACAATTGATGCTGCCAACAATGGGACCGTGGAACTTGCAACTGCTATTAGGTTGTGTAATATTGATGATGGTGAGATATCAATTAATGTAAGACAAGGGAATGCATTTCTAGATTTTTAAACGGAAATGGAATAAGTCAAAGTGGTGTAGAGTTTACAGAGTGAACACTCTTGGTGAAACTGGAATTGACACTGGGGGTTTATCAAGATAATTGTATACAGGTATTTACAGTGCATGCTATATCATTATTTCAAAATGTGACATTTAGCAAGAAATTACTTGGGCCTGGGCTCTTTAAAATTGCAGTTAATATTTTTGCAGAAGCTCTCTATGAAGTAAAAGAGCAATAACTTTCTGGGGATGATAAAAAAGGGTACAAATCTTCATGTGGCATTGCAGTGTGGCAGACGGGACAATATTTGCAATAGGACATCTTTTTGCTGCACCAATATGTAATGGCGGCCCTGCACCATGTTTGTTTGCAAAATGGATTTGCAGTTATACAGGTGGAAGAAATCCAGCAGTAAAAAGATCAATCCCAGAAAGCTTTCATCCAAATCAGATGTATTCAGAATTATTCACAAAGGTAAGGAGGAAGTTCATTTGCTGTACTGGCGGAACTAAATATGCAAGAATAACGGATTGTGAATATGAATATTTGTTAAGACAAAAAACAAATAATAATCCTGAAAACAAGAAACTGATTCTATTTCTATTCTGATTTCTGTTTAATATGTTTACATAATGTAAACTCACATGCATACCATGTTCTTTTCTTGGAGTGAGGTAGATCTAGCAAAACATGACCAGATATTTTGAGATTTTCATTAAAGTACTGGTATAATTTTCTTGCATAGTTATCAGCTGCAGAAACCGTCAGTGCTGTTCAAGATTTGTTTGCTTACGACAATGCTTTAGATATGCTGGAAGCAATTGGCTACAGAGGGAATCCAAGAAGAGCAACAATTGTTCCGAAAGAAATTGTGAAAGAGTAAGTTCTCTAATTAAAGTAAACTGATTATACAATGTTACATTGAAAATTAATGAATGCATGCAAACAAAATTAATCACAGAATTTGTTGCTTTTCTTGAATTTTGGATTTTGATACCTATATTATGCATGGAAAAAATTTTGCTTCATCTTTTTTGGTTCTTCTTTGGAATTTTTGCGCGCGACGAAGGAGCAAGCTGTAGAATGCGACTGGATAATTCTGCTACGTCATAGCTTCGTACACCTCGTCATGCGCGAGGGCTGCTGACCACCATCAGTGCCACCGTTGGCGTTTACATTTTACATCCTGTCACACACACTGCACTGCACTGTTCATTTTGAATTTACAATTATTCCATTGGTCGAAGTTAATACTGTAAACAAATTTCGAATTGCTGTCTTGTCGTCGCAGCGGTGGTTGTCTGTCCATTGCACACGAACAAGGCAAGGCTCTTGTGTTTACAGAGGACGCCATTTTGTTGGTCATCTTCCTGTCTTTGCAGGACTGACTAGGCCATTTTTGCACTGTTTTTTTTACAGTCATACGTTTGCTGCATATTTTTAAGCTAGTATGAGTATTTCTGAGCAGTTTAATGTTCTGAACGATCGATTGCAAGCCCTGGGCTTGGCTCCTTTTGATGTCGGGGGGTCTGGTGACTGTATTTTTCAGAACAGTTTCACATCAGCTCTACAGAGACCCAGGTTTGCACGGAAGGGTGCGCTCCTGTGCTGTGCTATTTTGCACATGGGTGAAAATCCAACTTTGTATTTTGAAAGTGTTACTATGGTTTATCATTTTGAATGGGAAACGTATATCCATAGAATGTCTACCCCCGGTACAAGTTGTGATGAAATCATCATTAGGGCTACGTCCAACTCTTTATCATGTGTAATACACATTACACATTCATTTGGCTCTTCTGCCGAGCCAATTGTAGTTGCACCATTGGGTCAGAATCCTGATACTGTTATATTTTTAGGCTTTATTCCAGAGCTGCATCATGTTTCAACAGTTCAATTAACTACTCTTGAAGGGTGGTGTGGTGTGCGAAATATCCAGACCGAAAATGTCAAAAAAAATTGAAATATCAAATAAAGAAAAAAGTGAAAGCAACAACTTATGCCGAAAAAATACTTGACTTGAAAAATAAAGAGAAGCCTATTGATGAAGTCCATGCTCCAGTTTTAAAAAAGCCAAAACCTTTTTCACAAGGATGTAATTTAGAACTGAAGAAGGGCTACTTTTCAAATTTCCACTCCAACATCAGTGAAAGCCTTCACAGTCAACAGTGGGCTGCTGAAAATATGGAAGAATTTCGTAAAAGCATAGAGTACAATATGCAACAATGTTGAGGTATTTTCAGGTATAAAAAAATTTGAGGTATTTTCAGCTATTTTCACAACCCATTTCCGATTTTTTGGCGAGAAATTGACCCAAAATGTGTCGTCAGATACCTGCGCGCAATTGTTGACGTAAGTTATTTTTTAAATGTTAATGGACATGTAAACTGCAGCATTACATATTGCCCAGTAATTCAATATAAACTGTACAAGTGAAAATTTTCTAAACCAATAATCATATTCACATTTTCTTTTCAGGTCAATTTTTATAAAATCAATTGTGGAGCCAATGCTGCCAATTCTCAATCAAATTGTAGCTGGGTTGCAATGTTAACAACTGATTGATAATATCAGGCAGCACCCTTCAGCATTTGAAAACGTATTTTGCATATCAAAGGATTTTGAATGGGATTTGGCTTCGTTTTGTGCTATCTTGAAACCACAATTTAGAGAACCAGGGACAAACAGAAGAAGCTCAGAGATTGTAGCTTACAAGTCATTTCTGGACTTTGTAGATGAGTGCTTCGAAAATGGTAATAGAATATGTTACAGAAATGCTACCGTTACATGATTTAACAATAATCACACTATCTTTTATTTGATCTGGAAAGGCCACTGCTAATGCCATATTCCATCGATTGCAAGCACGGCTTATGGTGATTTTGATCACTTTCTGTTGCTGCTTACAATCAAAGGTTCAAATTGCATATCATTCTGAATATCTTTTTTTGCAGAAGAATCTTCAGTTTCTCCAGCCAAGCTGACTGATCAACATCCAAGCCTCCACTTGGATTGCCTTGTGATATTGATGTTGAGTTAATACATGGTTGCCAGTCAACGATTTCAGGAATGCAATGCAGATGTCTTCCAATGGTTAGCACATGTGTTATTTCATTATGCCAGTACATATCACAGGCATTGATGGAATGAAAAGTACCATGGAAATGGCAATTGAAGGATCTCCTGGCTTTGGAAAATGTTAATCAATTTGTTTCTTAACATTATCACATTCTTGCTGTTACTGTGAGCTGGAGAACTATGCTAAAAAATAACTCCAATTTCTTTTGCTACTAATTCTGTTTTGTTACATTTGTTTTGTTACATTTGTTCTGTTATGATGATTATAACAGTGAAGCTAGGTCACAATCTTCCTTCTAAAAATTTAGCAAACATTGCATAGGCTTTTGGCCAAGTGTCTGGCAGGTATGTCATTTGGCTTCTTGCTATTATTTTTTCAAAACATGTAAACAAATCTCTGTCATCACAATCCAGAGCGCTTGTTCCTTCTGTATGCAGGTCACATCTGGGAAAGGATAGATTTGATTGTATGGTTGTCGACTTTGTGACCACAGTCTTCATAATCAAACCTTTCTGGGATATGATATAGCTCATTGGGAATACCAGAAACGTCTGTATGTCTTGACTTTCGTATGAGATGACCATTCCATTCATGCCTGATAATACCTAATTCACGTTGAAGAAGCTTTGAAAATGTGAACCATGCACATTCCATATGTGGGTAGCTTCCAAGTAATAGGAGGCCACTGCAAAAAAGATTTTTGAAGTAATCTATGACCCTTGGGCATGTCTGTAGTGGGACCACCAGCTCTCGATTCTCTGATTAGATGGAGAAGAGCCGTATCTATGTCCATTTAAATCAATCATCAAAGTGCTTTGGATACCTTCGATTATCCCGTTCTCCGTTCCACAATCAGTTTGCACAAGGGACGGACAACACCCAAATTCTTGCAAGGCACTCATATAATAGCTGGCTGTTATGACCGGGTTATTGTTGCTTCTCCCTACTTTCATCCACAATATTGTTCTTGAAGACCCATCAATGCAACCGTGGATCGGAAATCTATACGGTTTGTGTTTATCGTAACCATCGATGTGCCATGTTGCATTTGGACCTGCAGATTTCTAGGTTCTTCGTTTCAACCTGCGAGCACTACGCTGCACTGTTGCAACAGGGTCCACTTCTCTCAATATTCGCATAACTGTATCCCGTGACACATGCAACTTGTTTGAATTTTAAGTCTGCTCCACATTCTGCGATAACCCATTATTGATCCTGGACCAGTGCTTTCACTTTCAATGTTAGCTCTAACAGATTCTTCGGATGAATATTGCGTGTTTTTCCTGTGCAGACTATATTCTCTTAATCTTCGTTTTAGCATGCTTTTACTCCATTCTGTGCTGTGATACTTCCCAATCAACATTAAAATTGAATCGTACGCGTACCTTTGATTGAAATAGAACTCGACAATTTCTCTTTCAGATTTTCCCAGAGCAGGAACGCCTGACTGTTGAGAACAAAATTGTGACAATACATTTTAATATGGCGTGTCAAGAGCGGGCACTGTCGCCATGTCATTCATATTCAGTTCATTTGAAATGAGAGGTTCGAATCCACGAATGGTCGGAACTACGAACTACAAGGTGACAGCCAACTCAGCTGTCCATCCTTCCGAGGTCGGTAAATGAGTACCCAGGTTAATCGGGTAATAAATGACAGTGTCCCCCATTAGTAGAAATTCTAAATCCTTCGACACTTAAATAAAGTCGTTATTATTATATATTATTATTGTTATATGTAAATTTTGGAACTAATTCGGGATTTTCAAATGAAATGTGGATTTTCAAATGAAATGTGGATTTGAAGAAGATTTCGGGACTTCAAGCGAAATGTGAATTCCGACACGAAATGAAGATTTAAAAATATTTCGGGATTTTCAAATGAAATGTGGACCTTCAAATGAATTGTGGATTTTAGTCCTGTAGAATTTCATGAAAATTTGAGTCAACCTAGAAAAAATTTATATAAAGATGTATTATATAACACTGGGAAGGGAATTTTTTAAGCTTTTCAATGGTGTATGGTGTCACTTTTTAGGCTTTGGGCAAAAATTTTTATCGCCAAATTAGTTAGAGGAGGGTCAAGAACAGTAAAGCAATGAATTAGCTATGGATTAATTAAGGTTTTAACAGTGAAGGACACTGGACACTAGTCTGGTGCAGTAGTATGCACATGTTTAGCATAATGGCCGAACGAGAGAAGAAAAAGATGAGATACCTTAAGCTTAGAGTCTAGGATGAATCCTTAAACGAAGAAATAAGTTTCAGAAATAATGTTGTATAACAAATAATAGGAAATAGTTATGGATAATGATGAAGAAAAGAAGGTATGTGTAAAATGCGGTGAAGGTCAGAAGGATGACGACCAACTGAACCAAGTAGGCTGGTACTGGTCTGAAGAAAAGGGAACACAGAATCCTTTGAATAAACTAATTGGTCAAGCAAAACAATTCGAAACAACTTCTTTTCGAACTATACAAGCAAAGAGACATTCGTGAAAGCATTCTCAAAGAAATTGGAGACCAACTTCAAGGTTTTTGAATGCCCAAGTGATGCAGATACTTCAATCGTAAAAGAAGCCTTGACAGCTGCACGAAATGCGCCAGTGACCGTCTTTTCTGACGATACTGATGTACTTTGTCTGTTAGTTCATCACGTTGCATAGAACCCTACCCGTCACGACATTTTCCTGACCAACATGACACGAAAGAAAAATAAGCAAAGGGAGTTCTACGCGGTCAAAGATGTTATTGAAAAATTGGATGACAACATAGTTCATTGCTTGCTCTTTGCTCACGCTTTTACAGGTTGTAACACAACCTCTGCTATTCACATGTTTGGTAAAACTGTTATCTTCAGAAAACTCCAAACTTCAGCTCTCCTAACGTCAATTGCTGCTAATTTCTATGTTGATCAGTCGCCTCAAGAAATTGGGAATGTGTGCTAGATTCTTTGAGCTGCTTTATTCGTCATCCGATAGCTTGCCACAAATAAAAAAAACAAAGTATGAACAGATGGTTATGTCTGGTCGCTCAAATATTGATCCTTCTCTCCTCCCACCATCCCCAAGAGCAGCATTCTACCACGGTTTGATAGTATACCACCAAGTGAAGGTTTGGAGAGAATTAAAGAATTCCGATTACATGCCCTTGGATTGGGGTTGGCAGCTAGAAGAACAATCATTTGTACCAATAATGACCGATGAAGAGGCAGGACCGCAAGATCTATTACAAATAATTTGATGTGGTTGTAAGGGGTCTTGTGATAATAACCGGTGTACCTGTCGAAAAGCAGGCTTACATTGTACTGCTTCATGCAAGGAATGTCATGGTACACTGTGTGTAAAAGAGACGATGATTATGGGGAAGATGATCTTGACGAATATTTTGACTCTTTAGATGACTTTTTTGAAATAGACATTTTGTAAATTTTTTGCTGACGTCAGCAAGTTTCCATGGCAACCATTCTTTTTCTTGTTTTCTCTTGACACCTATTAATAGAATCCCATTCTATACCAAATTTGAAGGTTGTAGCTTACCTCAATAGTCAGATATAAACAAAAATTAGAAAAACATGCTTATTCAAATTTCCCAATCTTTGGTTTTCACCCTCCTCTAACTAATTTGGCGATAAAATTTTTGCCTTCAGTCTAAAAAGTGACACCATACACCATTGAAAAGCTTAAAAAATTCCCTTCCCAGTGATATATAATACATCTTTATATAAATTTTTTCTTGGTCGACTCAAAATTCTACAGGACTATTTTCAAATGAATTGTGGATATTAAAAATATTTCTGAATTTTCGAATGGAATGTGGATTTCATAGATTTATTAATGCAGATTTTTTTTCGAAACAACGATTTGTAATATATTTCAGGATTTCTAAATGAAATCGAGATTTACCCTTCTTGGTTTCCATAGATCTCACCTTGGTGGGATGAAAATTTTCCATTTGAACGCACTTCAGTGAGCCAGCCCACGATGGTGGCATGAATTTGTCAAGAGTGCGCAAGCGCAGAAGACAACATGACTGGTTGTTCAAAATAAAATGGCTGCAAGTAAGAAAAAACTTGCAGCCCAGAAGGGCAGAAGGGAAAAAACCTTTGATGGTCACTTTCAATGGTAGAAAATTAAATTGCTTGAATTCTTATAAAAAAAGATGGAGAACAATAATTTGGACCTTGACGCCAATAGGCCAGTGCAGATAAAGTCCATTAGAGTGGAAATGGAAAACTCTACACATATGAAGACTTTGGCCCCATTGAAATATTTGGACCCAGAAAATCCATTGAAGACATGTCAGCGGAAGATCAAACTGCCCACCTCAAGTTGCAGAAACAGCAATCTGCAAAAGTGCTCAAAGGCCACCAGCGTGTACAAGAGAAAGTCAAAGAAATTCGTCAGAGTTTCTCTAAGGCACTCACTGCAGGGACTCGCAGTGGCAGTGGCAGTGGCAAAATAGTTTTAGAATTTTATGATAAGCTATATTCAATTTATGGCGGTTCTCCTCCAACAGAGCCCTTTCCGTATGGTGTGGAAACTGACAGCTTTGAAACATATTGAGACAATGAATCAGAAGAAGTTGATCCTAGTGTTGTTAACGATGAGCAAGAGCAAGACTTGGATGATGTTGATCCTGTTGATGCATGCTTCGTGCAATTGTATGCGTGAACAACCTTATTAAGATGCTCTCTCCACCGTGATTTCCTTTGCTCCGGAAGTGTGAATAGCATGGCGAGTAAGGTTTGGTTGAACCTTTGGACCTGTCTGTTTTCATGTGGATGATACGGAGTAGTCCTGGAATGACAAACTCTGCAAGTTTTCTCTAAACTATCTAGCAATTGATTATCGAACTCTCCTCCCTGGTCATGGTGAATACGGGCAGGGTATCCGAATTTTAGAATGAAGTCGCTGTATATCTTCCCTGCGACTGTGTGCGCTGCTTTGTTTTTCGTCGCATAGGCCTGTGCATACCTAGGGAAATGATCCATTAAGACAAGAATATATTCATATCCGCCCACAATGCGTTCAAGATGAACAAAGTCGATGGAAATTAACTGAAAAGGTTGAGTGGTATCGATATGCTGCAAAGGTGCTCTCGATGGTACATGTGGACGTCTGTGTTTCAAAAATTGGCAAACACAAGTTGTGTAATGCTCAATATCATTGCGCATACCTGGCCGATAAAATCGTTGCTTTCGGTGGGCGTCGAAATCTTTACTGTAAACGAGTACATCGTCCAAATATGGAATGCATATATCATCACGAATAACCTGTAAACATTGTTCCATGAAGCGCTGAAAGCAGCCAGGTGCATTGGACAGCCCGAAATGAATTGTTCCCATTGATAGAGGCCCCAGGGCATTATGAAGGCAGTACGGGGATGATGTTCTTCCTTCTCAAAGCCCTCACGGTAAGCCTTGCCTTGATCCAAAAGACTAAACCACTGGTTCTCCCCTAAACTTTCTAGGGTATCCTTTACTCTTGGTAGAGGGTGGCGATCAGGAATAGTGTTAGAATTCATCTGTCTATAATCGATACATAACCGCAAAGCTCCGTCTTTTTTACATACACAAACAACGGGACTGGAATACTGCGAGCAGGATTTCTTGACAAACCCTTTGTTCAATAAATCCTTAACATACTGCTTGACTTCAGGGTATAACGGTTTGGGAATAGAAGTATAAGTTTGTTGCACTGGCATCCGGTCAGAAAGGTCTGTCTGTAACTGCCAACCCTCTGCACAGCCTATATCTCCATCTCCTTGTGCGAAAGATTCGGATTCGTGTAAGAGAATTTTAGAAACACTTTGTTTTTGTTTTGGAAACAACAAACTGAGGTCAAATTGATTGAGAAATACTTCATGTTCACTGTCAATTTCAATAGACACTGTTTTTGCTTCAATTTTGTGACTTTGTCTCGTTTCCATGGTTGACCTCGTTTTGGTGTCCAAAGAGGAACTTTCTTCTTGATCAAAACGCTGTTCACTTTTCAACTTCACGTCTAATGGCGTCACAGACTTTATGAGCTCAACACGGCCTAAAACGATTCTACTGATCAACGTAGTTGTGTGTTCTGTAGGATTATAAATCTTGATATTCAGGGTAAAAGATTTCCCTTTTGGTAATGAACACAACGGTTCTTTGATTTCTAAACAGGAGGGCAATGTACTGTTTTCTTCAGGAATAAAGAGTACTTTACATCATTGTCTATAGAACTGTATGAAGACGATTTGACCACTTCCTCGATAACGTTATATCCAATTATCGGATTAGCTATTTCGGCATGGGTAACAAGAAAAGGTACTTTCAACATATTTTCCTCCAACCCATTCATCAACGCAAAGTCTAGCTCTACATATCCATTGAATGGCACTGGTGTATCGTTAGCTGCACATAGTTCTAAGCCATCGTTAAAATTGAGTAATTCAGTAATTCATTCAATTTTCGCATCTCTAGAGAAGGAAAATTCTCTTTCAGAAAACAACTGCAGACAGAAAAAAAGTTGTGAGCCCGTGTCCCATAATACGCTTGCATTTCGACCATTCAGTTTGCATTTAACAATACATTTGTTTCCAACAAGACTTCCAAATTTTTTTTGGTGTAAGATGACATGAGAAACTATATGCTGTATTTTCCAATGAGCTCTGAGGTCTGGGGCCAACAAATTCTGAGCTTTACAAGTTGGACCATGCTCAGACCAGTCTTTACGTTGGCAAGTATTATTATTATTATTATTATTATCAATTTGTTTAAAGTTGGTTTTTGCAATAGCTAAAGCTAATTAATACCAACTAAGATACAAAATAAAAACTAAAATTACAAATTTCAAGGTAAAAACAAATTCAAAAAACAATACCATATTTACATTTAAAAGCATGTCAGAAACAATAGATCTAAAATAAAATTGAGTAAAAAGGATTGAATTAAATAAAGCCCAGATTCGGTATATAAGTTTTGCAAAGTCTACATTCACAATTTTGGTCAGTCCAGGTTTTGATCATTGATTTAAATTGCAATAATGACGAACAATTCTTTATTTCAGGGGGTATATTTTGCCAAAGTCAAGCCCCTCTAAAGGATAAACATTCGGTGCCGTATTTCACTGTTTTAATAGAGCCCCTCTCAAAACTGTTGCCACATCTCAGATTATAGGAAGAATTGTTTTCTATAAAAATATCTTTCATAAAAAGCGGGTTCAAATCATTTTTGGTTTTAAACAGTTCTGTTGCTAGGATCTGTTGATTTTTTTCATGCACTGTGACAGCGCTGTCTTTTCGTAAAAGTTCTTCATAATCTGAATCAAAGTCTTTGTACACAATTCTAAGTGCCCTTTCATGGATTTTATTGACATTCTGATTAAGCTTTCGACTATGGCACATCCAAACTAATGGACAATATTGAAACTGACTCATTACAAATGTTTTCATGAGACATTTCAATTTTTCAGAGTCCATGAATTTGGATTTACGTGCCAGAGCAGAGAGCTTATTTGCAGCTTCACGACAGATGTTATTGATATGTTTTTCAAAGTTTACCTGGTCATCTATAAAGACGCCAAGTAATTTTTCATCTGATGAGCATTCTATGTCTGTCATATCGAATCTGACTGACATTATTGCGTCATCGCTATGTCCTAGTGTCAAAAATGACTTTTTACTTGATTTAGTTTCATAAAGTTTTGAGAGAACCATTCGCTTACTGAGGGAAGATCAGTTTCTAATCTTGATATTACATTTTCAAAATTTTTATCGCAAACAAAAATGGAAGTATCATCAGCATAATTGCAAACTTCAGATTCATTCAGACAAGTTAGAAAATCATTAATGAAGATATTAAATAGCAGTGACCCTAGCACAGGCCCTTGTGGAACTCCCAATTTTAATTCTTTCCATGAACTGAACTTTCCGTTCACTTTAACCCTTTGATATCTGTTTGACAAGCTCTAAGGCACTGCGATCAAAACCATAAGCAGATAATTTTTCAATTAATAAATCATGCTTGATGCAATCGAATGCCTTTGACAGGTCCATCATAACAGCTCCAACTTTATTCCCCTTACCCAAAGCATTCCTCCATTTTTCAATGAGACGAATCAGGGCATGTTGCGTATTATAATTTTTGCAAAATCCGCATAATAATTGTGATAGTTTTGGGTTGATAAAATCAGTAATTTGCCTATGCATTATTCTTTCGAAAACTTTAGAAATAGTCGGAAGAACACTAACTGGCCTGTAGTTTTTTTTCAGTGTTTTGTCTTTATTTTTGAATAAGGGCGTGGCGTCAGCAAGTTTTAATTTATTTGGAAACTCTGAATTTTCTATACAGTCATTAAATATTTTTTGCAAACTTTCAGCAAGTATGTCCGAGATTTTCTTTAATAACTTCGGAGGAATATTTCTAAATGTCGTTGCTTTTTTTAGTATTTAAATTATTTATTTCAGTCCTAATTTCTTCAACAGAAACGCTCTTGAAACAAAAGGATTGTTCATGTGTTATTTTTTTATGCTAGCGTGATCAGAGTATGAATACCAAATTTTCTCTATGGGCTCTTGTATGTGATCTGCATTTAAAATTATATCCCTGTTCTCGCTAATACCTAAAGAGTCTGTTATTGTAGCAAAATACGCATTTAGAACCTTTTCAACAGTAAGTTCATTGGTAACAGTTTCTCCATCTTCAATCGAGTTATTTTATTTTTGGAAGCTGATTTATCAGAGAGCAATGGTTTTATAGTGGTCTAAAATTTCCTATTATCTGATAACAATGACATGTCTAGATTATTGAAATATTTTCTCTTTTCCTCTTTTAAAAGGGCAACACAGAGATTTCTCTGTTCACGGTACCGTTTTCCAGTTTTCCGCGCATTTATACCTGTTGTATTTATTCCTGTTGTATTTATTCCGTAATGTTGATCTGGTCATGATAGCTTTCCGTAGGGTTTTATTCATGAAAGGTGCATCATTTGAACAAAGACGTTTCTTGTTCATGGGTGCATGCTTATCGAGTACTTCTTCAAATGTAGATTCAAATGATTCGTAATTGACGTCATCTAAGTTTGCTAGTCTATTTTGCAATTCTGTTCTAAAAGCACTTTCCGAAAAGTTTTTGTAATTTCTATAATTTACAATAGTTAGCCCTATTTTCTGAAATGTTGTTTTCAGGACGGTTACTACCATGTTATGAAAGTCAGATAGACCAGTTTCAATCACTTTGGTTGCCTGAAAGCTTCTATTTCGGTTAGTTATTATCAGGTCTATGCATTTGCCAGGCTCTGATTTATCGCAAGTCGTTTCTTTTTGCCCCGCTCCCAGGCGGGGCCTTGTAGGACGCCGCGAAGGCGCGTATGAAAATCTGCCTGGAGAGACAATCTCAATCTGTTCGTTTTTCCTGTTTAATTTTTCGTCTTTCCTGTTAAACTGGTTTTCAATTTAGTTCAACATGCCATACTTTTCAAGCCAACTGATTTACCAATGCTGACAGCTACAAACAGCTACCTACACCAACCATGTGAGGCAGAGGCATATGACATTTAATAATGTGGCGTGGCCTCAGAACTTCACAAGTTCAGTTCAGACTTCAGTTCCTTTTTCTCTGCAGCACAGAAAGTTTGGTGAGTGTTTTATTTTGACTAAGTTTTCCCATTATGGGAGATAAATTTGACAAAAGTAGTAATCAGACAGGCTCTAGCTTTAATTCAATAGACTGGAAGCCATTGTCTGATAAAAAGCCAGGTTTCGATTGGGGAACCAACAGAATTTCACCAGCACCAGGCGTTGGCCTAACATCAGTTTCAATTGCACGTGGCAGGATTCATTTTATGAACGCAGTTAGATTGCATACAGGAAAATATTCTTGTGCCGTAGACTGTTTTCTTGAAGTTTGGAACAAAATATTCAGATATATTTTTGATGAAACATCGTATGACAGTGAATTTTTCATTTTGTTGAATCGCATGAGTGCATATTATGAATATGTGGCAGCACACAGTTGCTCCGAAAATGACCTTGATACTGTACGCGAGCCTGTCTGGGAGTACATTTGCCAAATTTGCCCATCTTTTACCCCAAAGGATTGTAATTCCCAGTTTTCAGAAATATTTAGTACTAACGTTTTTACAAATTTAACAGAAATTCAAAAGTCAAACATAGTTTCAGTTTACTCGACAATTGCGTATTGTAATACATGTAAAGAGAATGTGATTACCAATTCAGACGTTTTTGTTAATTATATTTCATTGACACAGTTAAATAGCTTGAACATCAATGTTTACAACTGGTCAAATGCATTAACTTTATGTAACACTCCAAATTATTTGCAATGCTCTAGCTGTGAAAATAGGTGTCAAAGAATTGATACCCAGTCAAATACAAGTGTGATCTTTCTTGTAGAACTGAGTAGTGATATTATGAATTTTGTTCATTTTGACCAAAACATATTTGTTTCTGAGAAGGCTTATTTTTTAAAGGGATTAGTTAGAAATTTTTCTTCTCATTTTACTTGTGCTGTATTTGAAAGTGACCACTGGTATTATCTTGATGACCTTTGTAACAATATCCCGACTTACAGATCTACAGATAACTTGTTTCAACACTATGTTGATGGGTGGTTTTTTGCTATCTACATTAAAACTGATGCTTCAAATGTTTTCCATGCTAATTGTACAAACAATAGTAGTCTGCCTGCATTTTCTTATTTGAATGATAGTGTTCAACTATCTCCAGAATATTTGCATGATTATCAAAAGAATGTGTCAGATCAGTGTTATGCAGATTTAAAAGTTGAAAAAAACAGAAAAAGGAGGGAAAGATATAAATTGAATAAACAAAACAGTATTAATGCTTCTTTTGACATTGATCATGACCCCAGTGGCAAAAATAAAATTCAGTGTTCTCCAGTAAAGAAACATAAAGCTGAACTTGAAAATTTAGAAAATCTTTTTGAGATAGGCAACAAATCTTCATGTGGTGTAAATAGTTTCCAAATTACGGATGCTTTGTTTGAGCAGCAGAATTGCCAAAAGCACATAAAAAATTTTCATAAATCAATTAAAATTAAAATATACAATTGCAAAATATGTAATGAAAGCTGGCCACTGAAAGACACAAAAATGTCCTCAGATAATTATATTTGCAGAAGGTGTAAACGAGACAAGAAAGAACCAAAGCTTTTTAGTCACCAGAACAATATGAATCCATCACCTGTTCCATCAGAATTACTTGATTTATCTCAATGTGAAGAAATTTTAATTTCAAGAGCTTTTCCAATTATGCAAGTTTATACTAAGTCTGGTGGCTCATACGGCTACAAGGGTCATGTGATAAATCTACCAAATAATGTACAACACATAGCTAATATTTTGCCCCAATGCCCTAAGGATGTTCCAATTATTGCATTCACAATAAATGGTATAAATGATTTCAAGAAAGAGTTTAGAGTAAGAAGAGAATCTGTGTTGAATGCATTGATTTGGCTAATTGCAAACAATCCTTTGTATGAGCATATTCAGATAGATTATTCTCGAATTGATTCTCTCCCTCTTGATGGGTACATTGATGTCGACACTGTGAACTTTGATGAAGAAATTAGTCCCGAGGTTGGTGATTTGGGTCCTCCTAATTCTGATATATTTGATGATGATTTTATCAGTGACTGCAATGTTTCCAGTTCAATTCCAGACAATCCATCTTTGGAGTCAGAGGAAAAGATAATTAAGGAAAGCTTAGATGAATGTTTAAAGGAGAAAATGTTAGATATTGGATCTCAGCCATTAGATGAATTTGCAACACCATACCTTGCTTCACTTGCTTTTCCTACACTTTTCCCTGATGCAAAAGGTGACCCTACTAACAATGCAATTGAAAGGGAAATTGCCAACAGCGACACTGAATCTTTTGCAAAAAAAATAAAACATTTGATTAAATATGGAGAATATCGAAATGGCAAATTGTATTATAGATTTGCAACACATCCACGCTTTGCCTATTGGGCTTATAATATGCTTTACAGAAAACGTCTTCTTGGACAAGGTAACTTTTATATCAAGCAAAACTCAAATGGTAGATTACTCACTGCAGATGAACTGCGACATTTATTACAATCAGGGAACCATTCACAAGTTATGAACAAAATAATGCACTATGCTAAGAATGTTTCAGGAACAAATGCTTATTGGTATGAAAAGAAAGAGCAGCTAAGAGCTTTGCTAACCCAGAAGGGACCAGCAACAATATTTTGGACTTTGTCATGTGCTGAATACCACTGGCCTGAATTTCACTCATTATTTGAAAGTTCTAATTTGACAAACTCTTTGCGACAAAATGTCCTTGACAATCCCCACATTTTAGACTATCTTTTCACTGAGAGAGTAGAATCATTTGTTAAACATTGGCTATATGGCTGCTTAGGCGCTGAGTGGCACTGGTTTCGATATGAATTTGCTCTCCAAAGAGGTTCAATTCATTGTCATGGAATAGCAAAACTCAAAAATGACCCAGCCCTCTGTGAATTATCAAAAATTGCACTGGATGGGCACTTAGCTAATGAAATGTTTAACTCTGACTTGACAGATGACAATCGGTCAGAGCAAATTAAGCAGAAAATTGATGATGGATATCAAGCTGAAGCTACTATATGCAAATATTATGATCATTTAATTTCAACTTGCAATCCAATTGATCCTAATGATTTTTCAAAACCCGATATTCATCCATGTAAAAGATACTATCATAATTTAGCAAAACATGAATTTGACAGTGACTATGCAAATTTAGTCAATATTGTACAAAGGCACACAAAATGCAATTCTGCTTATTGTTTGAAAGAGGATAGCAGTGGTGCTCAAAAGTGTAGATTTAGCTTTCCATATGAAATTTGCGAACAAACACATATTATGTATGAGAAAGTTCATACAAATTCAACAAGCAGTGATAAATATAAAGCTGTTATTATTGGGAAAAGAAATGATCCCAGGTTAAACAGGCATCAAAGGTTACAACTACAAGGATGGAGAGCTAACTGTGATATCCAGTTAATAATAGATTATCATGCCTGCATAGAATATTTAGCAAAGTATGCTTCAAAGGGAGAGAAAATGTCTACTGTTGTTAGAGATGCCTTTGTGGCAGTTGTTAGTAATTTATCACCAGAATCAAATCCTAAAACTACTGTCAGACGTTTAATGATAAAGTCTGTGGGTCAACGAGACATGGGCATACAGGAGGTAATGCATCAAATCCTTGGCTTGAAGCTTCATAGCTCATCGTTTCAAGTAATCACAGTATCATTAGATGGGACACAAAGATTGCAACTTGATCATGATATTCAAACGCAACCATCATATTTGGATCAGTATGCACAGAGGTGTCATTTGGATGAGAGTCTAGCTGATTGCAACTTTATAACATTCATTTCCAATTATTCAGCAATGAATGGAAACCTGACAAAGAGAAAAACCAATGTTGTTGTAAGGACAATACCAAGGTATTCTTCAAGCCCAAACAGCAACAATTACGGTCTTTTTTGCAAATACCAGTTAATTAAGTATAAACCCTGGGTAAATTGTGTTTCTGATTGCTGGTCAAATGAAGTTGAATCTCATGATTCATTTATATCGCATTGGCATGATTTCCTTCTAAGCAATTTAGGTCAACAGCTTGTTCCACACTGGAAACAAGAACTTCAAAATACAGTTATTTCTTCTGAAAACTCGACTGATGATTTCATCGAAGCAGACACTTCTATTCAGCGTGAAGAATGGATGTATGTTGCTGAAATGGCTAAAAGTTTAGAAATAAATAGCAATCTTGATTCGGAACTGAGAAAACATTTACAAGAATCACGTAGTAATTATACCCAAGAGCAGATTATGAGCATGCCATTTTGGATTGAGCGTCAAGTAACATCTGTCACTAATAGCATGCCTGAGTCTCACAAAGTGCCAAAGGCACACTTATTAAGCAGCCACCAAAGAATTGCTTTTGACATTGTTCACCATCACAATGCTTTGCAATCAAGTGACCAGCTTTTGATGATAATCACAGGACAAGCTGGATCTGGAAAAAGTTTTCTTATAGACTGCATTAGAAATTTACTTTTTGAAAAATGCATTGTTTGTTCCTTTTTGGAATTGCTGCTTTTAATATTCAAGGTCAAACATTACATAGCATGTTTCACTTACCCATACAGGGGAGATCTCAATGTGATCTCAAGGGTCCAAAGCTTGCAGAGTTACAAAATGCTTTGAAAGACATTAGATATATTATCATAGATGAGTTTTCCGTTATTGGCCAAAGAATGTTTGGATGGATTGACAGACGATGTCAACAAGGAAAAGTTCAGAATGACAAACCATTTGGTGGTTTGTCTGTGATTTTAGTGGGTGACATTGCACAACTACCTCCTATTGGTGACAAGCCACTTTATCATAAATTGCCTGATGGTGAAATTGCAGTCAAAGGTTTCTCCAGTTATTATCAGTTTAATACTGTGGTAAAACTACAGCAAAATCAAAGGGCTATATCTGATTCTCAAGAGCACTTTAGACATTTACTTATAAGACTGAGAGATGGCCAATCAACAAAGGCAGATTGGCAATTGCTACTGAGCAGAAATCCATATTTAATGGATTCATCTTACTTGGAGCAATTTGACATAAAACTTGCTTTTGGAAATGAAGTAGTTGCGCAACATAACATTGATAAATTAAAGCAAGGAACAAACCCAATAATAGCTATCAAAGCAAGACATAGTACAGAATCTGCCTCAAAATTGTCCAGTGAAGAGTTTATTGGTTTACAGCCAGTCATTCATTTAGCAAAAGGTGCTCCAGTTATGTTAATAAGAAATCTTTGGATTAGAAAAGGCTTATGCAATGGTAGCATGGGAATAGTTAAAGATATCATTTATGGTGAGAATAGCTCACCTCCGAGTTTACCGATTGCTGTTATGGTACAGTTTCATAAATACAATGGACCAAGTTTCTCTCCAACACTTAAAAATTGTGTTCCTATTGTGCCAATTACTGCTCAGGCTAATGACAGAAATAGCAGCATTGAAAGGCAACAGCTTCCATTAAAGTTATGCTATGCAATGACAATCCACAAGTCACAGGGCTTAACCCTTGATAAAGTGCGAATTGACTTGGGTAAACAAGAATCAGTTGCTGGACTTGCATATGTTGCAATTTCTCGTGTTCGTCAATTGCATGATCTTGTTGTAGAGCCAATGTCACTTGAAAGACTACAAGCTGTGACAAAGAATAAGAATTTTAAGTTTAGGTTGCAAGAAGAAACTAGACTAAATAGCCTTGCTTTACTTACTGAACAGAATTTTAAAACCATAAAGTGACACATAACTACATAATTTACAATTGATTATTGCCATTAGTTTTATAATTTCTTATTTAATGCTATACATTAGAATTTCATATTGGCCAAATGGATATACTTGCCCATTTTAATCACCAGTTATATTTCTTTATTTTTAGTTTCAAATCATGGCTTCTGGTTCTGAACAAAATGGTAAGTCATTTTTTACAATATTTTCCAAGTGAAAAATTTGATCACTGAAAATGTTTATTAACATTACTTTCAGGGATCCAGTTTTTCATATCTTAAACATTTTGCACATTTGCAAGTGTATGTTTGCTCACAACCATAAACTATTTTTTATTGAACATACAGTATTGTTCTTTTCTTAAACATTTTAAATTTTTATAAATCAACCTGAAGGATTCAAATAAAACATGCAAATCCTTTAACATATTCTTAAATTGTATTCCAGATATTGTTGGCTACATTGCCTCTGTTTCCCCGTCTAAAGTATCATCACGCAAGAATCGTTACTTTGATGTACAACTTCAAACCGAAGATATGTCATTGACAAAAGTAAGAATCATGGAAAACAATGCAGCAAAACGTAACATCTTTTTGGAAAAGTTGGAAGGCAAGAGTCCTGTTAAGTTGGAACATCTCTCAAACTCAAATGGCAGCATGCCATTTTTTAATGGCAACACAGGAAGCACTATGGTGGATGCGGAAAGACTTCCTTTCCATTACCAACCTCTGGTCCCTGTGAATGTAAGCAGCATTCTAAATGAGCCAGTTCAAGGCTCTTTTGCTGTGGAAGGAAAACTGAAGTGGAAACAGGAAGGAAGAACAGTTTTTGTTGGTGCCACTCGTACACAGAAGACTGTTCGAGATGCCACACTGGCAGATGGAACAGGCTACATAACAATTTCTGTTTGGGAGAACTTAGTTGACGAAGTTCAGGAAGACATACCTCTTCGATTCACAGATGTGATCCGACAAGATTTCAATGGGATTAAACTTACAACTACTATTTCTACTCAAGTGTCTGATTGTGACAGCAAATTTCCTTGTATCGATTGGAGCCAAATCAGTGCCACTGAACAGCCAGATATTATCTGTTGCCCAACAGTGCAGTGTGTGAAGATAGATGCATTTGAAACATGCATCAACATCAGTTGTAAGAAGAAACTCACTCCTTATCCTGGCCAAAAGGTTGCAACATGCAATGTGTGCAAGCGAAAGATGCTTATTGAAAGATGCCCAAAGACATTTACAGTGGAAATAACTGTAGAGAACTCTGGTGGAAAACAGTATGTATTAACTGCTTTTCCGAAAGCTGTAATTGATTACTTTGGTGAAGACATGAAACTTGATACTGCTGCTCTTGAGGAAGCTATTCTCTCCCTGCAAGAAGTTGACATTGAAGTTAATGTGAAGAAGGTAATTCTTTCCTTCAAAAAACATGAACAAAAATAGACAAAAATATTTCAAAAACTTAACTCATCATACGTACTTGTGCTTAATTAGATTTTGTTCCATGTTCTGTTCCAGGGTTGCCAGTTGGTGTTTTTAATGCTAAGTTCCCCCAAATTTGCCTTTTTACAGTAATAACTAAAAAAAATGATTTTCAACTTTCTCTAAACATCACTTTTATTGAAGTTAAATAGCAAATTATATATAGTGCAAAAATGAATCTTGACAATTAAATCCATAAATTTGAGCTCTCTTTGCCATTGGGTACTGTTCTGAAATTGTCAGACATGCATATTTCATCATTCCTATTATTTTTTTAAAATTTGCCTTTTTGGCCATGAGCATCTACGACAACCCTGTTTTGTACCATGTTTTTTTAAATTTTCTTAATTGTATACAAAAATTTCTATATTGTTTGCTTTATAATACAGCAGATACTCGCATTTAAAGAAAGCCTCTTAATAACAAAGTATCTATACTCAAACAAATTTACTCCATGATTCTTCTAAAACTGTTTTTACATCGTTCTTATATAATACACATTTCGAAAAATGTGGATAGCTGCTACCACAATCCAGTAATAGCTTTACATGTATGTTATATAATAGGTGGCTCAGAAAATAGCATTGCTGTTTGATAATTCGTGAAAATTTGAATTTATAGTTACTCATAATTTTTTATTTGTTGGGTAATGCATTTTTGGAATTAAAAATTTGCTTTTAACTGCGATGTAACATCTAATAACACTTTCAAAACCCTGCTTTTGGTACATACATTTTTTTTGGAGAGTTAAAAATGTTTTTAATGATATTATTTTATGGTAAATTACCAAGGAGCAACAACAACTGTTACCTGGCATTTCAAAGTCATATTAATGAAAATTTTGGGAAATGAGAACATAAAAGCAACGTTGTTATTTTTGTATTTTTATACTTAAGTTATGCCATACACCAAAATTAGACACTATTTAAATCTTAATCTATACAAAATTTTAAAATATTATTGAAACATTAATATGCCATTGACTGACTTTACCTTTTATACTACTCCACAAATCCAAAATTTTTAAATTGGCCCTGACATGCCGACATTGACTTATTACAATTTTTCAAACACGGATATTTTTTTGAGCCACTCGGTACTCTTTATACATTTTCATATATTTTTCTATTGAATTTGTTTACATTTATATTGCAATATCCGAGACATTTTATTTCTTGTTTCCTTCTCTCCCGTATTTCCTACCAATTTTTTCATGATGCTTATAATGGTGAGGGGCATTTAGTGTTTACTATTGCTGGTACTAGATTCTTTAGACCCAAACAATTCATAAAATTATTGACCCCTTCTTCACTTTCTTCTTAGTTAAAATCACCCATAAACACAACATTTTCATATTTTTCACTGTAGTGGTCGTAAGCTTTCCCCATTTGGTCAAAAAATATTTTTGGTTTTGAGTGGGTGGACGATAGATTGAAAAGATTGCCCATTTTTTTTTACGCAAATTTATTTCGAAGCCTACACATTCAATACCTTTATCAAATTTAAACGATTTTAGCTCTTTGGTGGGTATACCTGATTTTACGTATATCAACAGTCCACCCCCATGACAATTTCTGTCTAAGCGGTATGGATCTTCGTACCCTTCAAGACGAAATTGTTCTTTTGAAAACGATTCGTCAATTTTTGTTTCTGCAATCATAAGTATATCTATATATGGTGAAAATATTTCTTTACGTGCCTCAAATTTATTCCTTGTTGAGTTTATGTTCAGATACCCCAAGATAATGCGTTCTTTGTTTTTGATTCTTAAAATTTTAAGTTGTGCATTCGCATTAGGCCCATCATTCAAATTTGAATTTGAATCCAATGCAGAGTCAGTGCCCGGATGAGGGCCCTGACTCTGCATCGGATCTTATCAACAAGAGTCTTACTGCTAAGCGTAAGGCTTTACTTAGAGAATTAAAGCTTAAAAAAGATGATTACAATTTTAAATTTGTCTGGAGTAAAAAGGGAACTATTTTCATTCGCCGTAATGAAAATAGTCACCCTATCCGTATCAACTCAGTCGTAGACTTAAACAAACTTAGTGAGTAATTTACTAGATTTTATTTGTCCGAATCCAAAATGTCTAAGAGTCGTTCACGACGATCACCCTTCTATCTGTTGCGATTTATGTGATTCCTGGTTTCATTTCAATTGTTCATCATTAACAAAAAATCAATTTCAATCCTTTTTGTTGGATAAAAGTCTTTCATGGTTTTGTGCTATTTGTTTAAAAGGTTCACTCCCTTTCCAATCCCTTACAAACAATAGTTAAATTTGCTTCATAACTCATCTTATTGGTCAGTCAAAAGCGGAAAAACATCTAATCCCCTTAATATTTTAGACTTTGAACGGAATTGCTCTGTCTGCAACAAGAAGGTTCGTGACGTTACTAAATCTATTCCTTGCCAAATTTGCAATTGTCTGATTCATCAAAGATGTTACCGTCTCCAACCCTGGGAGTCGGCCAACTTCTCAAAGGATCTTAAATATTGGAGCTGTCGTCAATGCTGTCATGACCAATTTTCTTTTACCATGTTAGAGACGAATGAATTGCTTGACCTAACTTTCAACTCAAATTTCACATTCCCCTGTCAAAAATTGTGCATTGACGTCAACGACTATCAACTTCTGGAAAAGTTAGAACTATGCAAATTAAATCTTTCTGAACACGATGCACTGCATGACAATGATATAGACAATCATGTAAATTTTCATAACAATTTTGATTACTATTCCAATCACAAGTTTCATAAACTTATTAAGAATATTAGCTTATCTGGCAAGGACAGATTCAGTCTCTTACACACTAACATCTCATCATTATTAGGCAACTTTGATAAGCTGGAAAGCCTCTTACTAGATCTAAATTTAGACTTGGACATTAGAGCACTAAGTGAAACGTGGCATGTTAAATCTAATGATGCCCGCTTTAAAAATCTTATCATCCCAGGTTTTCATTCGTATGTTGGCATTCAAGGCAATAGTAAAAGTGGTGGGTGTGGTTTTTTCATCAAAGATAGTCTCTATTTTCAGGCTAGAAATGACCTTGGAAATTCCCTTAAATCTGAAAAATGTGAATTTGAGGCAAAATGGGTGGAAATAAATAACACAAATGGCCCAAATGTTCTTTCGGGGGTTATTTATAATCATCCCTGCAGAGACGCTGCTCAATTTTTAGAATATCTCAACGCTACACTGAAAAAATTAATGAAAGAAAAAAAACCAATCATGGTTTCTGGTGATTTTAATCTTGATCTACTCGCACACGATAAACGACCTAGTGTAGAAGAGTTTCTTAACATAACATTTGCTAATTTTCTGCAGCCTGTAATCTTACAACCTTCAAGATACACAGATAATAATAAGCCGACTCTCATTGATAATATTTTTATAAACTCTATTGAGAATGAGGAAGCGTGGAGTGGTAATTTAATATCCAAAATTTCAGATCACATGCCTAACTTTCTTATAATTAATAACAAAGTAAGTAAAAGTAAACGCATACTACAGTTTAAACGTGATTTCAGTAAATTTAATGTAAACGATTATACTTCGGATATAAATTCGACAAACCTTTTGCCTTGTGAATTAACAGACATAGACGAAAAGTTTCAACGTTTCCAAGACAACATTCTGAACTCTATTAACAAACATGCCCCTTTAAAAAAGGTTTCCATTAGGCAAGCAAAACTCCAAAAGAAACCTTGGATCACAAAAGGAATATTAAAATCTATATCTATAAAAAATAAATTATATAAACGGTTTTTGAAGTCAAAAGACAAATTTTGGTACCAGCGTTACAAATATTATGGAGATATGCTGAATCATTTAATAAGAAAAAGTAAATGTAATTATTTCAAGGATTATTTTGAAAAATGCAAAAGTAATGCTAAAATAACATGGAAAGGAATTAATGAATTATTAGGAAAAACATTTAAGAAAAAGTCATGCGATATTTCCATTAAAATAGGTAATAGCATTGTAAGTAACCAGAAAACAGTTGCAAAGAACTTCAATGAAATTTTTACTGGGATAGCGCAGAATCTAGTGAATAAATTGGGAAGTACTACTAAAAATTTCATTGATTATTTGAGCGATCCTCAACAAAACAGCCTTTTCATAAACCCTGTAACAGAATTTGAAGTTAATGACGTAATTAATAACCTTGATGCTAAAAAGTCAGCTGATGCTTATGATATTCCTATCAAACTAGTTACGCTGGTAAGAGATAATATTGTTGGCCCGTTAACTTTGCTAATTAACGAATCATTTACTACTGGCTACTGTCCTCAAGTTATGAAGTATGCTAAGGTTATACCAATTTTTAAAGCCAACTCCCCACTCGAAGTAACGAATTATCGCCCAATATCACTTCTTCCAATTTTTAATAAAGTCATTTAAAAACTGATGCATGTTCGAGTTAGTAATTTTTTAGAGACACACAAAGTAATTTTTAATCACCAATTTGGTTTTCCAAAAAATAAATCTACAACTCTTGCAATACTAGATGTTTATACAAAACTTGTGGATGCGGTTGAAAATAAAAAACTTCTTGCTGTATTTTCCTCGATTTTGCAAAAGCATTTGATACTGTTGACCATGAAATCCTTTTACAAAAATTGGAGTATTATGGTATTAGGGGTATTGCCCTTGACTGGTTTCGATCTCATCTCAGCGAAAGAACTCAAAGAGTCTTCGTTGGAGGTGAACTCTCAGAAAGTTTAAATATAACGTATGGTGTTCCTCAAGGTAGTGTTTTAGGCCCTTTGCTTTTTCTTCTTTATATAAATGATATACCAAATTCATCACAAGGTTTCGATTTTCATCTTTTTGCTGATGATACCAGCCTTTTTATGTCTCACGAAAATCTAGAATCTCTTGAATCTAAAGTCAATACTGAGTTAGTAAAAATCTCTGATTGGCTGATTGCTAATAAACTATCATTGAATACAAAAAAATCAAATTTTTTAACTATCCCTCCTAAAAACAAAACCCAAACCGGAAAAATGAATGTTATTATAAACAATGAAAAGCTAACAGAGGCGCAGAGTGTGAAGTATCGAGGAGTTTTGATTGATAACAAGTTATCATGGAAGGCCCATATTCAACAAACTAACTTAAAAATATCCAAAAGCGTTGGTATATTTGCTCGCCTCAGACACCACGCCCTAAAAAATATACTTGTTAACATATATAATGCATTTATACAACCACATATCAATTATGGTATTATAAATTGGGGAGGGACATATAAGTCTGTCTTCGATCCTTTAAGAAAAAGCATGAAGCGTGCTGTAAGGTTGATTACATTTCAATTAAGAACGGCCCACAGTCAACCTCTATTTAATGAATGAAAACTTTTAAGTCTTGATGATTGCCACAAGATGGAATGTGCTAAATTTATGCATGATATTACTAATAAGAATCTTGATCAAAATTTTTGTAACCTCTTTCAGTTAATAAATAGTAGGCATAATATTCGAACTAGACAAGCAACTTCTGGTCTGTTTGCACAGCCTGCGATACGAACAATTACCAAACATCAAAGCACTATAAAAAATGGAGTTAAAATCTGGAATAATATCCCTTTTGATTTAAGGCAATTCAAAAATAAACGTACTTTCGCAAAGAATTACAAAGCATGGCTTTTAACAAACAGTGCTTGACCAGTTGAATATCTATCTTTGTACATAGTCATAATTAAAAAAAAAAATCATACTATTTGAGTTAAAACTTGTATTTTGGTATTTTCTTTTATTTGTTTAATCTTAATTTCAATTTTGATTTCTTAATTATAATTATGATTTCGAATACTAAATAATCACGAGTATCTTAACTCTTAGCCTAATTTTGTCGTTTAATTCCAAATTTGATTAATTTTTGTATTCTTTATCTTTTCTTTTTTTTTTATTAACATTATTCTTCTTTTTTATCTTTAATTAATATAATTAATTTAGCTGTTGTTGCTACATATTTCAATTCATTTATATTAAAATTGTTGTTTAAATTGAGGAAAGGGCACTTGGCTCAATAGCTCTTCTGAGTTTTTTTCTCTAAAGTGCCCTAAACTTGCCCAATTATATTTTTATATCCCTAATAATATATTGTAATTGAAAAGTTTAAATTTGAATAAATGAAATCCGAACTCAACAGAGAATCCGAACCTGAATCTGAGCCACGACTCCAACTCCGCAAGAACAAGTTTAGAACATGCTCAGCCTCGGATGAGAAATTAAAAAATGAATTTTTTCATTTCAACAAAACAAAACCATGCAATTCCTGAACAAAAGTCATTCATAAGACAACGTATTATGCCGTAGTAAAGTAGCTGAGTACATGTATAGCCTACTGTAAATAATGTTTCAGTTCTGATCTAATATTACTGCAAAATTATTTCTATGCCATCTATGCCTAAAATAAGAACACGTTTAAGAACATTGGAGACTCAAATAATGAAAAAATTAAGAACATCGAGCCTCAGCAAAAATTATCTGGTTCTTATAAAAAAAGAGTGTAACCTTGATCCTCTTTGCAGGTGATCCTGACATGCGCTGTTGCATTTGCAAAAAATTAACCAGTGGTGCCCATGAATGTAAAACATGCAAAAAGAAAGTCCATGTCATCTGTGGAAAAAGTACGGAGGAAGGTTATGGTAAGAGCATTATCTGTAATAATTGCGACTCAGAGCCACCAGTGAAAAAACAACAACTTCGTTCCTGAAATATTCAAATGCATCCGAGAGTGTGTTGAAGCATAAAAAGCCAATCAAAAAAGATGTAGAAACAAAGTGCATATGTCTGACCTGCTTTAGAAACGGAAAATCGTCGAAAGTTTTTGTTTTATCTACAAGATTCCCTAGTGCTAAGGCCAGGCACATTACAAGAAATCATCCCAATGCAACGATGAAAGATGTCGATATTCAGATTTTTGAGGGGCTTGGATGGGAGCTTGATAAAGCACGGAAAAAGTACTTCCTCGAAGAAAATCAAAATGATAAGGTTAAAGCACCTCAACCCACCCAGAAACTTATCACTAAGCCCAAATCAGTGTTACCAGGCACTGGAACAGTACTATCAGGTTCAGAATCAACAAACCAACTAATGCCTTTGGAGTTAGAAGACAACAGTAAAGAAGCAAGTGCAAAAATTTTAATGCAACTTAGAGGCCTTGATAAGAAAATTGATAAGCTTTCACTTGACATCAAATCTCTGAGCATTGGTAGCATCAATCGAGAACAAAAACCCCAGCAGCCCTTGAACATTCTGAATACCGAGGTGAACTGGAAAGACATAAAAGACATAGCAGCGCTTTGCAATTCTGTAAGGGATATAAGGTTTTATCCTGGAAAAGAAGGGGGACCATCAGTTGTCCGATGTGAAACATGCTTTAACTTACTTGCAGACAGGCATGCATGGGTGAAAAAAAGCGAGGATGCTAGTCGCAAAGCTCTACGAGGCATAGGGCAGTACTCAGGCAGTCTGTCTTCTGGTCTTCTTCTTGATGACTCCAAATGTGAGGCCTTGTTAAATGGAGGTAACCAGCAGTGGTATGATATAAAGACGACAATAAAGAAGCACATAGGATGCACTGGACCAAATTCTGTGATTCACTTTGAAGCTCTTCAACATGAAATTGTCATGAAAAAACGAGAAGCAAGAAGCCAGAAAGTTGCAGAAAACTTAGTTCGCATTGCTTTAGAAGTTATCAAAACAAAGGCAGCTGGATTGCATTTTGAAGACATCATTGCTTCTCATGTAGCAACAGGCAGTGACCTTGGAGACATAGGTCATTCTAAGAACCATTTTAACGAAATCATGGCATGCATGAACGTTTGGTTGGACTTTGAAGTAGGTAAAATTTTATCTAATCCATTGCAGGGTACAGGCTTTAACCCACACTTCTATGTTAGCTGTGATAAAAGCACTCCTGCTAGAGCAACTAATCATGCTATTATGATATGCCCTATTGTCAATGGAGTCAGAGTCGCCATTCCAGTTAATTCTCCTGAGGTTTATGCCATAGACAGAGACAAGAAGGGTGCAGTGACAGGTGGTACAGCTGGAGAACTCGCAGGACAGATAGTGAAATGTTTGAAGGAAGCATATACTGATTTCAATAAATTCGATCTAGCAAGCTCTTGGATTGGAACATGCTGTGATAGACAGTATCAAGCTGCAGGTTTTTTCGAAACTATTCATTCAGAGCTAGAACAACCAAGCAATAGCACATATTCAGAAGTCATATGGGACCAGTCACACTGGATGAACTTGGCCATTTTGGACGTGAGAGACAACAAAGTAGGAAGTTCTGGGGAATACTTGAAGAGGCTCATCAACCGAGCTAAAAACATTCATACAATGTTTAATAGAGGTAAGATGTTAAGCAATGCTATGGCTCTTGCAAAAGAAAAGCAAATCAGCCTCAAATTTACAAAAGGAAGCTGTTCCACCAGATTCTGGACATCTCAATATAACGAGTTTAAAGTTTTGATCAAGAGTTTTGCTGC
The DNA here is from genome assembly GCA_013076295.1 of Sanderia malayensis. Lineage (NCBI taxonomy): Eukaryota > Metazoa > Cnidaria > Scyphozoa > Semaeostomeae > Pelagiidae > Sanderia > Sanderia malayensis. The sequence goes on along the minus strand of RQOL01000622.1, from coordinate 39,149 downwards.
CTATGGTGAAGCTTTTTGTTCTTTTGGGTACTCAGAAATAAAAGAGTACGAGATTTTGGGCCAGGACTTTGTTCTTGATTTGTGTGCTGTGGTTGATTGCATGGAAGTGGTAATGAATTTAATGGTTGACGTTCAAGCATTGTCATGCCCTTGCTGGAAAATGTGCGTTTGGTTTCCAAGAGTAAAGAAAATATTGCAAGAAATCGAAGATGAGAGCATTTTGGAGCCAGCAAAGACAATGAAAAACCTTTTTGCTCATGTTGAAAACATTCTTATTCATGAAACATTCCAAGACCAAAAGCTTGTTACAGGATGGAGACTAGTATCTACCAATGATGGAAATGATAACTGGGAGGCTAGAGAACCAGAGGATTGCGAACAAGATGCAAGGACATTCATTCATGACATTATAAGTTCTATGGAAGCAAGGTTTGATAACTGTGTTGGCAAGTTGTCAAGAGAGCTTGTTTGCTTTGATTTTGAGAACATAGTAACCTTGCTTTGTGGTAAAAGAAGGAATGGAAGGCCTGTAATTTCTGAAGGAGACCTTGAGGAGTATTATCTTCCTGAGTTCAGGAGGTTTGTGGAATATGCATGCTCTCTGAAGCACATAAAGGCTGCTATACAAGAGGGTGATTTGCAGCTTGATGGCAGGCTAAGCCATGTCATTTACAGAAACTATAAAATGTTTCTCAAGAACCTTGTTTGGGAGAGCAATGAGGCAATGAAAAAATGTTTTTCCATTGAAGAAAATGGGGAACAAAAGTCGCTCTCTGCAAAATCGCCCAGCTCAGCTGGGAAGCTGTCTCATTTGGAAGTGTGTAAGGAAATCAAATCGCACAAAACATATTTCGAAGCTCAGTTTTCAGGTTTCAATGAGACATATATTATTACTGTAAATGAAGAAGCAATAATAAAGATGATTTACACTGAAGAAGAATCTCAACATGTCTTGGGGAAAGAGTTTTGCCTACTTTTTGATATAGGTATGGGGAAAGGCGGACGTGAATCAATTGTAGAATCGTATTACTCAGTCATGGAAAGTCAAAAGAAATTTGGTGGGCAGACAAATGACACCTTGTCTTTACGCACAAAGTTATATTGGTGTCTACCAAATGTTCTCCAAGCAGATCGTATGGTCAAGGAGGTTTCTAGAATGTATCTACAAGGAGATGGCCTGAGGAAACACCGAAATTTGATCATTTGCAACAAGCAAGCAAAACTAAGCAAAGTATTGAAGAAAATCAAAGCAAGTAACACTGGATTGCATTTTCTGCAATAAGATTATTCAATAAAGAATATCAAAAAGACTAACCCGATGTTAAATTGTCAAGTTATATTGTTAAAATAAAATGTTAAGTTGAGAAATTGTAATTTCCGTGATCCTTTTGTTGCTGGAGCTAATGTTTTACTTGAAAGTTTCAATTCTGATACCGTATTCCATTTTATATAGCTACTTTGTTCCTGTTGTAAATTTTGTCTTAAAAGATTTCATAACAAGACAAATAAATGTTTCATGATTGATTTTCATAATTCTGAAATCAAAAGCCAACTATTTTAGAATATCTAAATAGTTGAGCTAAAGTTTTGGAGGGGTAACTTCAACGATGAGATTTTACCCTGACTGAACTGCCCAATGTGATGTGGTGAGTGAACATTGCAGAATAAAATGCAGAAGACTGGTGCCAAAGTCCCTGGGTTATCGACTTTTAAACCCGTTGATTGACAAACGAACGGTCCGTATGGGTGACACACCTTTTTGGTAGGCAAAAAAATCTTGGAAAAAGATGGTCTGGCGAGCAGTATTTTCTTACAAAAATTTTGGCGAGAATCTGCGGCGAATGAAAATTGCAGAATGCAGACTGGACCTTATGGCAAGCGGATGTCACCATAATCAGATAAACCCACTTTTTCTCAGATAAAGTGGGTTTATCTGAAGAAAAACCCACTTTGAAAAACCCACAAGTGGGGTTTTCAAATTGCCCATTGTTGCTGCCTGCGTCATAAGTTACGTGGGTGTGATGGAAGATTGTCCACGTGCGACTGTTCGAATGTTTCACCTTTCAATTTCAAAAATGGATACTAACCCTGAAAGATTTACAGACAATTTTGAGGATTTACTTGGAGATGCCATCTTTAACGTCGAAGCCCTGAGGAGACACATGCAGCTTCAACGAAAGAATACCGCGAAGAGGAAAGGTCCACGTGGCCCTCGGCCAAAAGTCCTGGCAATAAAAATGTACCATCTTCCGGAGGCACCCCAGATACCTAACCTTGGCGTGACACTTTAATTGAGAGATTTTAACTGAGAGACTTTAACTTTTTCTGCAGAAAAACCTACTTTATCTGAGAGAAACCCACTTTATCTGAGAAAAACCCACTTTATCTGAGAGAAACCCACTTTTTCTGCAGAAAAACCCAGTTTATCAGAAAAACCCACTTTTTCTGTTAGATAAAGTGGGTTTTTCAGAAAAAGTGGGTTTATCTGCAGAAAACGTGACTTATTGCAGAAAAAGTGGGTTTTTCTCCAGATAAACCCACTTTATCTGAGAAAAAGTGGGTTTATCTGATTATGGTGACATCCGCTTGCCATAGGACCTCGCTGAACAAGGCCAGATACGTAAACATTGTTCTCCTTTGTTCTTATTTCTGTTGCCAAATCTATTATCTCTTCTGCGATGTTGCCTGGAGTCATATTGCTGCGTATGTCATATGTGCCACAATGTAGAATAACAGCCTTGGGATTTCTCTTTATTGTTGGTACTGCGTGACTGTTCATACAATCAGTGGTTGCACCCGAGAAGCTCTTTATGAATACTCTTTCTCCTGTGGCTTCACTCATTTTGAACCCTTTTATTTCTTTCAAAATAGAATCTCCTATTATTTCGATGGTATTCCGTTGTGTATTTTCTTTAGCTTCAGTATTGCTGTTCTGCGAAGTGCATTAATTAGGATTTACTTTCTTTCTTTGTTGTTGTTCCATTCTCTTGATTTTGACTCCAGTTGATGCATTATTGAAGTAATTATTATTGTTTTCCATGACTGTTTCTTGCTCAATTATCTCTGTTGACAATGGACTAAATCTATTCCATCTTTGGGATTCTATATCTTTTGTTGTTCTGGTCGTATTGTTGTTGCTTCGTATCCAGTGCTTCTTGTTTACAAGGGAAAATCCATCTTTATCTTGTCCAGGGCGTGGGCTTTTTGCAACTGCCGGAAAGGAAGAAAATTGTGTATCTAAGCAGTTCATACTTTGAATTACCAGTTCTTTTTGCCTTAACTGAATCCGTAAGCTCTCGTTTTTTTCCCACAGCAAAATTTCCCCTTTTAGGTCATTTTTCCGATTCACTTTGGGTGCAGTCTGTGGGACTCCTTGTTTACCAAATATTGCCTCAACCGAGTTTTTCAGGTCTTCAAACTGTGCTCTCATCATTTTGAATTCGGAAATTGATATAAATGTCTTGAAATCGTCCTTTTTCTCTTGCAAGATGAAGTATGAATTCTCTCCGTGTTTTCCGCGATTTTCTGTAGCACCACTTTGTATCAGCTGCGAGAGGATTTCTTCGACTTCATTTTGACTTGTTTCGACATTTTTCTTTCGTAAGAGGGTTAAAATGGAATCTGAATCTGGTCTTTTCTTTCCATTTCTCAATTCTTTGATATCAGTAATCAACTCGGCATCTGTTTCTACAATACAAGTAGACCTACAATAATATACAACTCTACATCGACTGCAAAGCATGTATTCAAATTCACTGTTTTCTTTGTTGCCACAATATCCACAAGACTTTAAATGGGACTTTTCGTTTTCAGCTACACCCTGTCCCTCTGATGCAGCCGCCCCTGGTTTCCCTGTTTGAATTTTCTTTGCTTGCACCAAACGCAAAATGCGTATCAAAACTTTGGTTTCATTAGGCTCCTGTACCACGTTGGTTAATTGTTGGTATGCCTATCTGGCAGACTTTTCGCAATAGTGATTGCGCAAAATTTGTCACAATTCTTTCAAACTCAGATTTTTCATGCCCTCCAAATATGATCTTAAATGGAGTTGAGGTGAAATAGCATTTATCACAGCATCAACAATTTCTTGCACCACAGAGTTGGTTTTCGATTGACAACTGTAGCTCCTCGGCCATCTCTGAGAGCTCACCCTTTTCAATCTTGAGCAAAACTTTTCCAGTCCAAACTGTTTCAGACTTTAAGTCGCGTAATATAATAGGCCTGTAGAAGAGCAGCCTTTAAAATAAAAAACTACCCTCTGCCAACAAAATGTCAGGCCCTTCAGATCTAGCTTTTAGACAAAGACATGAACTTAGGCGTATTTATGTGGAAGCGTGTCTTCTCTCATGTCACATATCTCAAACTTATATTAAACATGTTTAACATCCTATCATTTCGAGCGTTTCTAACTAGTCATCTCTAAAGTCGACACAAAGGCTAATGTTCCTCCCACTTAGACGGGGTAATGAGCAACGGCTCATGTGACCACGACATTCTGCTATGACTATTAGATCAAATACAAAAAACATTGCGACGTAAAAACGTCATATCCCACACATGGAGCTCAAAATCAAAATCGGTGTGCATGTGCGTGCACTTGACAACATGCAGACTGGGTACACATCTTAGCATTTAAGCGATCAACTTACTAAGGTTAAAAAGGGTTAATTAGTTTAATTTAAACAATCAACGTACTAACTAAATTATTTGTGTTATTTAATTTTTCAGGGCCCAAATCTCACATTTTCTGCCAACGTGCATGACAAATTAATGGATTTTATGAGGAATACTTTTCCTTTGGCAGTTTATGATTGCCCAGATGTTTTTCGTGGATGCATTATGTTCCGGAAACTTTGGACTTCAACTTCAAATCCTCATCTAATTGAACGTTGATATTTTAATTATCTACAGGAAAAGAAAGGTATGAACCCGTGCATATTTTTATGATTTATAGCTTTTTTGGAAAAAACTTTTTTTGCTTTTAAGGCAAAGTTATTGATATAATTTTTGAATACCCGCCTGAGACTTGATAGAGTAAAAGAAACAGGCATTATTGCAGCAATCCATTCATTTCTACGAGAACAGGTTGGTGATACCGAAAAGCCTGAGAACGAAGTCTGTTATGGTCCTTCAAGAAGTAACAAAGTAGAACTAGGCCCTTTATTTTTATTTGTTTACAATACTTGTTTGCTGTATATTCATAGTTATTTGAATTCTAATGTGCAACCAGTACCCAAGGTAATGTATTTAGAAGAGAAATATCCATCATGTTGACCCTTCATAGTCTGGCTCTTATTTGTTCCAGTGACTGTTGCAGTTGGTAAAGCAGTTTCTTATAAAAATAAATGTAAAATTACTTTCAACTCACATAATAGTGCCAGTGAAAATTGTGAAAAAATTGTAAAAATTGTGTTTGGCGGATAGAGAGATGGTGGCGTCAACTCCATTTGAAATTGCAGAAATTTTTCAAAAGGCAGTTAAGGAGACTTCTGCAGCAAGGTCTTTATGATTCAACTGATGCTACAAACCGGCATGTCAATACCGATTTAAAGCAGCAATCCATCTTTTCGAGCGGAAACTGGCATTATGGAAATTTCAGATAGTGAATTTTTTATTCGTGAATTTGATTCTGGAAACAAGTTTTAGTCAGAAACCATTTTTGTAATTATACATACTTTTTTGCAAAAGTTATGGGAAAACACAGATTTTAAGTTTATGAGAGGTTAGACTGCAAAATATTTGTATGGACAAGTTTCTGTCCAAATGTCATTTTAAAAAGTCAAACTTTTACAAATTTCAAACCTTTACTGATTATAATTTTGGCAAAAATGTAATTAGGAATCCACATATTGTCCTTGTGATACAGATGGAAATGGAGTTATTTTTCACCTCTTGGAGTTCTCACAGATTTCGCAGACAAAAAGATGCCCAATTGCGAAAAGGCATTCCACAACACTTATGTGCTTTTCCAGAAAGTTATGGTGCTGCAGATCGTGGCAAGTAAATTGTACCATCAATTGTTGTTCATTTAAAATGACTCCCCATATATCCCAAATCATCTATTCTAGACCTGAGAGTAGAATAGGAATAAGACAAACCCCCTCATTTTTCTTTCTCACTTTCAGGTAAACCACTGTCCCCTGAACAATTAACTGAAATTAGAGAGCTTTCTGGAGTCATGAATATGGCAATGATTATTTGGACCCTCTAGACAGGAAATTTCTCTGAGTTTTGGAGCCACCAGATGAATTTGAAGCCATATTTGGTTGGAATGATTAATGATACATATCAGCAGAAAAGTGTCATGGGTTTTGTTGGTCAAAACCCTCCAGCTTGGATGCCGGGCAGGTTTCCCCTGATCTCTTCTTGTCCCAGCTTTGACACTTTTCTGCTGATATATATAATTAATCATTTCAACCAAACATGGCTTCAAATTCATCTGGTGGCTCCAAAACGCTCAAAGTTCAGCACAATGGATTGAAACTCACGTACATGTGTAACCACAAAGAAGCCAACACTTATTTGGCTTTGCATGCATCTCTTGAAGAAAGTTATGTAGTAATTGTCTCCAAAGACACAGATGTTTTGGTTCTGCTTGTGTGGACTTACTCAATCTGCTCTCCAGGAAAGAAATGGCTTTCACAACCATACAACCAAGAAAAATACACAGACATAGGTGTTATTTGTGAATTCTTAGGGCCTGATATTTGTCAAGCCCTACCTGCAATGCACGCAATAACTGGATTCGATACCACATTTTACTTTTTCAAGGCTGGGAAGGTAAAAGTCTTTTGGAAGTACAAACTTTTGGAATACTTTGGCCAGGATTCAAATCTAAAGTCAGATGACGTCGCGAACTTGAAAGAACTCATTAGAACTGTTATATGTAATGATAAAGATAATGAAAAATACATAGAAACAAGAATTCGCCTTTATGAGGAAATGAAGTCAAAGTCTTCCTTATCCGTTTCACCTGACCCTGATCCGGTTAAACAGGCCATCAGGCGTGTCATTAAATTATGCATCTAATATATATACTCTACGGAGTCACGTGACGGTGGCGAAACTCTGCCTAAAACAATAGATTCGACCCGAAACAATAGGTCGAACGCCCAAAAACAATGGGACGAAACGGCGATTTGGTGATCAATAAGGCTTTTTTCAATGGTGTCGCAAAAGGTTGAGACTTGCACGGAAAGTCTCCGTTTCTGGAGTAGGCAAAAGTTATCTATTTTTGGAAGCCTATTTTAAAAGAATTTTTGAGTTATTCTATTAATTACTCCACTAATTGTGCTATCACGAAAAAACGACGGTTACGCTGGCGAAACTTCCAAATTCGCGTCCCCGACTCCATTTTTGAACAAAGTATTCGCTCTTCACGTGACCCGTTTCGCTTTTTCCTGCAATTTGATTGGCTCTTTTGCGACGTCACGTGAACTGTCACGCGTATTTCGTTATCATGCAAATTTGCCCTCGGGTTGAACAGCAGGTACTTTTGGGGAAGACACGTGTTTTTGTTTTGCACACAAAGGATAGCTGGGCGCCTTTCAAAGTGTTTTACGACCTGAATTATCTTTGTAAAGACTTGCTAATTGTTTGAGAGACCTCTCAAAAATTACAGGAAACAATTGAGAACACAGGTGATAGCTTTGTTTTTTTTTTTGAGTGAGATAGTTGTAGTTTAGGTAGTAGGCGACCGCCATTGTTGCTTTGGCATGCTTCCGACGCTTAGGCCTAATGTAAACAAGCCCAAAGTTTTCATAAACAAATTTCGGGGTTATCAGGCGAGCGAAGCGAGCCAAACTGTTGCAAGAGGAGTAGGCAGAGACATGAGCGTAAGCGAATGCAGTGCACGAAGTGCGCCAACCACAGAGGCGAGCATAGCGAGCTAACCCATTGTACGTGGGGTTGAAAGAGGCATGAGCGAAGCGAATGCAGCGCACGAAGTGCACCATATCAGTCAATGTTTCTTGATAATAGATAAACAGGCGAGCGCAGCGAGCTAACCCATGGTACGTGGGGTTGAAAGAGGCATGAGCGAAGCGAATGCAGCGCACGAAGTGCGCCCTATCAGTCAATGTTTCTTGATAATAGATAGACAGGCGAGCGCAGCGAGCTAACCCATTGTACGTGGGGTTGAAAGAGGCATGAGCGAAGCGAATGCAGCGCACGAAGTGCGCCCTATCAGTCAATGTTTCTTGATAATAGATAGACAGGCGAGCGCAGCGAGCTAACCCATTGTACGTGGGGTTGAAAGAGGCATGAGCGAAGCGAATGCAGCGCACGAAGTGCGCCCTATCAGTCAATGTTTCTTGATAATAGATAGACAGGCGAGCAAAGCGAGCTAGCCCATTGTACGTGGGGTTGAAAGAGGCATGAGCGAAGCGAATGCAGCGCACGAAGTGCGCCCTATCAGTCAATGTTTCTTGATAATAGATAGACAGGCGAGCAAGCGAGCTAGCCCATTGTACGTGGGGTTGAAAGAGGCATGAGCGAAGCGAATGCAGCGCACGAAGTGCGCCCTATCAGTCAATGTTTTTGATAATAGATAGACCAGCGAGCGCAGCGAGCTAACCGATTATAAGTGGGGTTGAAAGAGGGCATGAGCGAAGCGAGTGCAGCGCACGAAGTGCGCCAACCAGATTAAGCTTTTTTTACTTGGCGGGCTGGGGCGAACGAGCAAAGCGAGTGATGACCCCTAGTCACTGAATAAGGCCAGAAATGCAAAAAGAAGACGGTTGGAGAGGAAGATGAAGATGGCGATATGGAGATCACTGACACCGCCACAGATATGCCTATGCCGAAACGAAAATAAAAGTCGAAATTGACAAGTAAGAATTGTTTGCCTGAGCCAGAGACCACTTATGGTGGTGATATGGAAGTGAGCACAAAGGAAGCAATGGAGACTACCGATGTTACAGATATTGATACCAATAGTAAGTGGGAAATGTCCGATTTTTCTTTGAGCGAAGAAGTGACGGATGAATGGCTACGTTAACCTAAGTACATGTAGCAGCAGCTTACAGAGATCTTTAGTTATGTAATACCTTTGAGAGAAACAACCATAACATTTTTACTGAAAACTAGTTTTGGCCCACTCTGCGATATTAAAATGGCTATAACTCCAAACAGGTAAGCCTCTGAGCTAAAGTGCTTGATAATTATTTACTCAGCTCTTCACGCTCTTTCGAATGATGTAATAATCGTTTAAAAATGATTGGAACAAAATGTTATGACTGTCATGTGATCACGTGGTCAGTCACGTGACAAACATTGATTTTTCAGAATGTGCCAAACGCTTGAGATTACCCCCAGACATCAAAGAGGCAGGAACCACTTTAAAAAATTCGGCTACCCAGTTTGCTGGATTGCTCAGAGAAATTCCCTGTCTACTCAGATCAGAGCAGAATGTGAAAGAATTATTCCACATGTAGACTTAGTTCATCCTAACGATGCAGCTGACACATATTCTTAAAACCACACTATCATGTACAGAATACACAAAACCTATAACATTGTTTCACAACATCTATGGTTGAAACTCATTTGCCAAGATACCAATATACAGGGGTCCGGATTTAAAGGCTACACTTTTCAGGAAAAAGCAAATTTCCATCTCAACCCATTCTTCTGTGGTGAACTGGTATTTGCCTCAACCAAACACAACAAAACAAAACCAAACAATAGGGTCATATTGAATGAAACTCTGTTCAATAAAGGTATAATTGTTATCTCACAATGAAAGCTCTTGCAAATCCAATATTTCACAATATTTTTGCACTCATGTTCTGCAGCAAATTTGTTGATTCCAATGACTGACAAATTACAACAACAAAACAGAAGTTCATGTTCATTGTTTGCTGCATCGTCATCATAAAGCTTTGGTGTGCCAATTTCCGGATCTGACAAGGAAAACCCAGATCCTTCTATATCCAACAGCATCATTTTTCCTTCAGTCACCTTATTGCAGAAGTCAACCAATGTTTGAGCCTTGCCATATAGCTCCTTTTCATTTTCATTTTCTGTTAGGTGCATTGTCGGCTCAGCACAATAGCCATTGTTGTTGTCATATTTGATAAACTGTCCATTTAAAAATTCTTCAAACGTAGCTGGTTCACCATCAGTTTTGGTGCAGTAAACCTCAAGGTTTGACCAAGTGGTGGTGCAGCTTTAACTTGAAATTTTTTTGCTATGTACCTGGCTACTTCATGCATTTGTACCTGTTTATGGGAATGCGCCTCAATTTTTGTGAGCAGCTGCTCGACAATGGTCTGCATTTCCTTTGGTTTGTACAGTTTCAATACCCAACTTTTAGACTCATCTTTCTCACCTAATTGAAAATATTGAAATGCATTCCAGAAACGACCTTCAGAAAATCTTTCTCTATGAACAAAATTCTCCATCTTTGCTTCTTCCTTCCACTCTTGAATTCGAATGTCAAAACTTAGCGTTAGAGTTAGCCAAATTTGGCATTTGCTTACTGGAGTAACAAGCTTTCCCACACGCAATAATTCCCTGATGGAGAAGCTGAGCACTCTGATTGCAGCTGTCTGTCTTTTGGCCTAGTAGCAATATTCTGAGAGGTAGAACTCGGTGCACAGCAAGCTAACCCAATGTACATAGGGTTGAAAGGGGCTTGAGCGGCAGAGAATGCAGCGCACCAAGTCCCCTACAACATTAAGACTTTTTCACTTACCCCCTCAGGAATGTGAGCGAATGCAAGCGTCCCTGCCTATTCATAAATATAATGTATATTTATTAATAATGTACAACATCAGATAAAATTTGTGGTAAACAGTATTTATAGTGAAAGAAAAATAAGGTAAGTAAACAAATCCACATATGTGGACCTTGATCATCTTCAGTAGCTAATGTCAACCCTGCTTGTACTACTGGGATTCTTACATGTTTATATTGATTTGAACTCGATCCAGCAACACAACACTTTTTCTTGGTATGCAGTCTCTTTTTCCTTGAAGTAAGTATGATCAATTTGCAAAAGTACCAAAATTGTGCCTTTGACAAATTCAAGTGTCCTGCCTTTGGTGTGTTTCACTTACTGAACCTCCATTGTCAGATTTAGGATTGAAATAAATGCTCGTTGGTCCATCAAGCTCAGGTCTGCAGCTACACAGTGCGACTACATTGTGTTGAAAATCTTTTTTAATTTTATCGCTCATTACCATTCAATAGATAAATTCCATCCAATACTAGTGGCAATGCCAACAGCCCTAAATATCCTCCACATTGTTGCCTCAGGTTGGTGTGTTTTATATGTGTAGGGGCAGTCTCTCTGTAAAGTGTCAAATTTGGGTACAGTTCATTCCTGAATTTACGAGGTTGTTAAAAAATCAAGAAACAAATAAAATAAATCATGATCAAAGCAGGAAAACAAACACTTCCAGGGATAGTTTGTCCATGGCTTGGCACACAAGCAAAAGTAATACGAAGTATGGGATGGCTGATTGTCCACAAGCAAGGAGGGATGCCAGTTGAGTGGGGAGCTACGGATATCAATGACTGTGTCAAATATCTACAAGAACCCGGTGATAAAATGTTAACAATTTTACACGAAAGATTTCAGAACAGTTTTTTGTGAGAAGTTGTTTGTGATGTTAAGTTCTTTTTTGATTTTGCAGTGTTGATGATCAGAGTTGTTGCACTTGCTAAAACTTTTAAGTATATACCTGAAATAGGCTCACAGACTTTTAATAGTCTTTTCGCTAAATTTGAACAATAACCCACCATAGACACATGTGACAACAATTGGTTCTACAAGAATGAGCTTTTTTATTTTGATCACTACTTTTGAGTCGAAACAGTTGATTTCGTAATAATAGTATCTAGTCAAAAAGTACTAATAGTATCACTATTAGTTTTGTTGAGGATAATGGTAAAAGATATTTTTAGTTTTTTCCTGTATCTTTAAGAAAGGTGTCTGAATTTTTGGAGAGTCCAGTAGTAGGTTACATCCTGGTTTCTAAAATTGCCATCCAAATGAGCATATGCACACCAGCAAGCAATTTAACATACTTATTTAACAACATGTACTTGTTTAAAAAATTGATGAATATTGTATTAGTTGTTACGGCCCAATAAAGGATGTTCAAATTGATTATCAAATCAAAGTGCCCTCTTGGCAAACTCACAGTTTGCATAGTGCACTTGTTGCAAAGTTGGAAGATTGGGAGACAATGATAAGATGTTGTGTTACTGGCAGGAAGTTGTGAGCCAATTGCTGTGGTGACACTTGATTGCGATTAGGGATTAATCGCTGTGAGAGCAGAAATGAGAAATTGTTTCCCTGCAGCATACATGACTTGATTTAATGCAAAAAGCTAACAATTTACCAGTGATATTCAAATAACAGTAATCCAAGTTACAAAAAGGCTAACAACACGCAAAACCTGGTTGTGAAAAATACTTTTATATACAGTACTGTTGAGCCTTCAAGAGCGAGCAGAGAAGCAACAAGCAACACAAATCTAATCGTTCGCTTTGTTTGTTCACTTGCAGGATTCACTGGCCAGCCTAGTCTAGATAAATGAAACAGCCTCACTTTACAAGCAAAGCAAAACAAATTAACAATGAAATATAATAGCCAGTGAAGGTTCTGCAGGTACTGGTACATGTAGTGGCCAGGTAGGCCCAAGCAAAAGGCAAACCAGGTTGACTAACCTTCAATCTGTCTCTGCAATAAATTATTAAAATATTGATTCAGATAAATCCTATTTTCACAAAAACCAGCAAAATGTAATCAACACTTCATATCCCTTTATGCACAGAGATATAACGACAATTAATAAAAAATTAATAAAAAATGAAACGACAACATATTCCTTTCTAATTTGCCACTCCCAAAATTTCTGATTTCTGCACTGCAGAGCAGCAGCACAATATGGCAACTGATTGCAGCATTCAAAACATTGGGCCACAAAGGCCTGTGGGTCTCAAGTTGCACCTCCCACAGCAAACATAGCTCAATCTCAGCGGATGCCCATGGCATTTCATATTTCCCAGCTAGGATTTCATTGAATTGCAGACAAAGGAAACAATTAAAAGAGGAAAAAGGAAACGTGTAGCAAGAAAATTGCACAAACATTCAATGAGCATTTTCCAAATATAGCTTGTGAGCTTCCTGAGAAATTTACAGGACCTAAGAATGCCCACCAGGGAACAAATTTGAGGACAACATTCAAGTTTGAGTGCATTAGTGGAGAACAAGCGAGAATGGGAGTAACAGACATGAAAAATGGAAAGTCTACAGAACTAGATGGTATCCATGTGAAACTACTCAAGGCTATTGTACCAGCAATCTCCTGACATCTTACTCGCCTGTTGAACCTCTCCCTCAAATCAGGAAAAGTACCGATCTAGGGAAAAAGAACCAAATAACACCAATCCACAAACCAGTGAGCAAATTAGCTCGCAATAACTATAGGCCAATATCGACCCCCTATCAGTCTTGTTTCAGACAAAATTTCCCCACAGTCACAGCTATCATTGATGTTGCTGACTATATAATGGGTGAGCTTTCTAAGGGGAACTACGTGGAGGCCATATTTCTAGCCCTTGCCAAGGCCTTTCACTGTGTAGATCATACAATTTTATGTAGCAAACTAGAAGCACAAGGTATCAAAGGAACTGAGTTGTCATGGTTTACTTCACACTTAGAAAAACGTAAACAGGGAATGGTTGTAAATGGATGCATGTCTGACGTGGTGGAAGAAAAGCCATTTGGAGTACAACAGGGCTCAGAGCTTGGGCCAATATTGTTCCTCATCCAAGGCAAATGCTGTGGCAGTAATCGAACTGCTGTGGAGCCATGACATTAGGGAGTTTAAGCACGCGCAACCTAAACGTTAACGTTAGCTGCTAAGGTTTTCAGAAATTGTTTGCACTTCCCTCCCGCTTCCACGCTTCCCGCATTTTAAGGCCGTAAAACACTGAAGCCAAAACTTCTCTTAGCAATGAATAACCAGGGTTTCTCAACCACCTAAATGTCTTCCTTGAATAAATTCACATTTGTTAGTCATTCTTAGCAACTCAAATGAAAATTATAACCAAATATCTCAAATATATGACATTAATACTACCATCGCTGTTGATGAGTTTTGGGCCTAAATTTTATCTAAAATCGAACGCATGTATTTTCACGAGTTAAACAAAAATATAGCAGTTTAATACAATATAATTTATCTACTAGCCTTCTATCAGGTTGACACAGTTGTCTGAGAATCCATATAAATACAATAAACAATTTTTCCAAACAGAAAGTGCAAAAAGAAGTTAACGTTTTGACAAAACGTTACGGATGCTGACCTAAGGACACAGATTGCTGCGTAAAACGTTAGCAGAATTGGGGATGTCCCTTTGCGCTTGCGCAATGCGGAAAATTTGGGAGCTAACGTTAACGTTTACGTTAGCGTTGTGGTTGCTTAAACTCCCTATTGACATTTGCACCCTATTCAGAATTCCATCCTTTTCAAAAGCTTTGCACAATCTGAAACGACCGGTAATAAGAGAGAACGATTTTAAAGCATTTCATATAAATGCAGAAAGACCATTCTGCTTTTCTGACGTATGTGTCTGTTATCATCCATCAAATATAGCAACAAAATGTGAATATATCACAACATAAGAACAGCTAAAACAACAAAACATGGAAATATTTCCAACATCATCATGCTCATCATTATAATCAAAATCATTATTACTATTATTGCAGTGCACCCTGCACTGCACAGTTTTATAGAGTTTTTGACTGCTAGAAAGCACTTGCAACGTTTTTTATGGTATGCAAATGGGGCTTAGTTGCCCAAGGTTTACTGCTGGCTTGATGTATCATGATATTGCTGTTTTTATGACTATTATTTCTTTTCGAGTTTATTTCATTTATCTTCATTAATTAAGAACACTTTCCACTAAAATAGTCACAACACACAACTACTCAGGTCAACTTCTTGATAAAAGCAGACAAATGAAATTGAATCGAGGAGATTTTATTCTGACAACAAACTATCAGCAACAGAAACAAGAGAAGTATAACTAGAACTAGAAGCTGTAAGTCTTTAAAACGAGTTTAAAATAGTTCACTTTTAATTTGCAACTAGTCGGGGGCGCTCGCATTCGCTCGCTTCCCGGAGGGGGGCAAGTTAAAAAAACTTAATGTAGTTGGCGCCCTTCAAGCGCTGCATTCGCCTACGTTCATGCCCCTTTCAACCCCACGTACAATGGGTTAGCTCGCTGCGCTCGCCTGTGGTTGGTGCACTTCGTGCGCTGCATTCGCTTACGCTCATGCCCTTTTCAACTCCACATACAATGGGTTAGCTCGCTACGCTCGCCTGCAGTTGGCGCACTTCGTGCGCTGCATTCGCTTATGCTCATGCCCCTGTCAACCCCACGTACCCTGGGTTAGCTCGCTGCGCTCGCCTGGGGTTGGCGCACTTCGTGCGCTGCATTCGCTTCCGCTCATGCCCCAGTCAACCCCATGTACACTGGGTTAGCTCGCTGCGCTCGCCTGTGGTTGGCGCACTTCGTGCCCTGCATTCGCTTACGCTCATGCCTCTGCCTACTCCTCTTACAACGGTTTGGCTCGCTCCGCTCGCCTGATAACCCCTTATAATTTATCTATTAAAACTTTGACTTTGTTTAAATTAGGCCTAAGCGTCACAGTATGCCGAAGCAACAATGGCGGTCGTACAAAAACTAAAACTATCTCACTCAAAAAACAAAACAAAACTATCACCTGTGTTCTCAATTGTGTCCTCTAATTTTCCAGAGGTCTCTCAAACAATTAGCAAGTCTTTACAAAGATAATTCAGGTCGTAAAACACTTTGAAAGGCGCCCAGTTCTCCTTTGTGTTGAAAACAAAAACACGCGTCTTCTCCAAAAGTACCTGCTGTTCAACCCGAGGGCTAATTTGCATGATAACGAAAAACCTGTGACTGTTCACGTGAAAATGCGAAAGAGCCAATCACATTGCAGCAAAAGGCGAAATGCATCACGTGAACAGCGAATGCTTTGTTCGAAAATGGATATCGCGACGCGAATTTGGAAGTTTCGCAAGCGTAAACCGTCGTTTTTTCGTGATAGCCAATTAGGCGAACTTTAACAAAGAATTTCCTAACCTTTTAGTCAAAACTGTAAGCTCTCATATAGATAACTTTCTGGTTCAGCCGGCAAGGAACAGCTCACTTAAAAATAGGGAAGATTAAGGGCCTCAGAAAAAAGCCTTTATGGATACCTCGTTCGCCGTTTCGGCCCATTGTTTGGGGGCGTTCGACCTATTGTTTTGGGTCGAATCTATTGTTTTTGGCAAGGAAAGTGCGTCATCACGTGACTCCGCAGAATATATTTATTAGACTAGGGGTCATCACTCGCTTCGCTCGTTCGCCCCAGCCCGTCAAGTAAAAAAAGCTTAATCTGGTTGGCACAATTTGTGCGCTGCATTCGCTTACGCTCATGCCCCTTTCAACCCCACGTACAATGGGTTAGCTCGCTGCGCTCGCCTGTCTATCTATTATTAAGAAACATTGACTGATAGAGCGCGCTTTGTGCGCTGCATTCGCTTCACTCATGCCCCTTTCAACCCCACGTACAATGGGTTAGCTCGCTGCGCTCGCCTGTCTATCTATTATTAAGAAATATTGACTGATAGAGTGCACTTCGTGCGCTGCATTCGCTTCACTCATGCCTCTTTCAACCCCACGTACAATGGGTTAGCTCGCTGCACTCGCCTGTCTATCTATTATCAAGAAACATTGACTGATAGGGCTCACTTCGTGCGCTGCATTCGCTTCGCTCATGGCCCTTTCAACCCCACGTACAATGGGTTAGCTCGCTGCGCTCGCCTGTCTATCTATTATCAAGAAACATTGACTGATAGGGCTCACTTCGTGCGCTGCATTCGCTTCGCTTATGCCCCTTTCAACCCCACGTACAATGGGTTAGCTCGCTACGCTCGCCTGTCTATCTATTATCAAGAAACATTGACTGATAGGGCGCACGTCGTGCGCTGCATTCGCTTACGGTCATGCCCCTTTCAACCCCACGTACAATAGCTGAGCTCACTGCGCTCCCAGATCAGTCTATGAGGCAATAACATGACACAAAAGCTAATTAAATTACAATGTGATAGAACCTTACATAAACAGAATTCTCCTTTCATGAGTTTTTCAAGGATTCCATTGACTTTTCATGCATAGTGTAGTAAATGTTTGTTTCAGTCATTTGACATTTGTACATGGTGTGAATAGCAAGTATTAGTGACATTGACAGCTTCGGCTAATCACTTCAGTATTTGTTTCACTAAGAATCATATAGGAAAAAGGAAGAATTATTAATCAATGAAATGACAATATGATAGTTATAGGACAACATGATAGTTTTGCAGCCATATTCATCAATAGCCCTTGCGGAATAGATGAAAAAAAAATGTTTGAAATGCAAACCGAGTGAAAATCATCTTCCACTGGTCTATGAATGCTTCATTCATCATCAGTATTGAAAATAACAATAGTTTGATGAGGATGTCAATATAATTTTCTTGTGACACATACATGGAGGCAATGAACAAAAGGAATCAATGAATTGGTAAATACTTCAAGAATTATTTTAAATCCAAGCTAACACTGGGAGGCACATGTAGTCAGGGCATCAACAATCTATTTTGGAAGCAAATAAACTATAAAGGTATAAAATAAGTAATCAAAATTTTCGATTTCGTTGCAATAGTAAAGTTTTCATGGCCTAACCAAAATTAAGATGGTTTAACAATTTGATGAAATTGAATTGGGAATAAGTTAAAAATCAAGTATAAGTGTATTACCTGTAACATACATTGAAAATGTCCCCTGTAAATTTGGAAATAGTTTCCCAATTATAAGTTGTCCTGTTTGATGATCTTTTTGTGATGCAAAGCCAAGCTGTTTCAAATTCATTTTCAAAAGTTATCGTTGAGCATTGATGGAAAAGAGGCCAAAGTTTTTCAACGACCTCGTTTCAATGGCGGATAAAGGGTTATTTTTGGTGAAGAAGAGCAGAAATGCATCTCATTAAGAACGCACATTGATGAAGCTCAGTAAATTAGAAGAGAGTAGATTAATCCTGCATTGTTTTTGCATATAATGTATTAGTACATAAACGGTAAAAAGTAAGTATCATTCATGCTAGCTTAAACTATGTGCTACACACAACTATAAAAAACTTTTGGCATACAATTTCATAAAGGTAAACATGAGCTTTAACATGCATGAATAAATATGTACACATACTTCTGATGTCCATTTAATGTTCATGTTTTATATAATGGAATAGTGAACATGAATGAGAGATAATTTGTCCCGTCTGTAAATAGTATTGATTTCTTCATCATGTGGAGTGTTCAGCAATGTCGACAGCATTGTTCAATAGGAATTCATATCGCGTGACACATATTAATGCGTTTTCACCATTAAGTTTGGTAGTAGTAAAAAGAAGATTGCCGGTTACATTAGTTTAAAGCTCGAACACCAACTTCAAGGGGTAACCTTTGTTCGAGGTTTCCTTGTTCATGAAAACTGCAATTTAAATTTGGAATACTAAAAATATCGGGTCATCTATATTGTTATAATGAATAAGTAAATGAGTTAATTGGTTGAGAGGAAGGTAATCCAATGCTAAT
This sequence comes from Sanderia malayensis, assembly GCA_013076295.1. Classification (NCBI taxonomy): domain Eukaryota; kingdom Metazoa; phylum Cnidaria; class Scyphozoa; order Semaeostomeae; family Pelagiidae; genus Sanderia; species Sanderia malayensis. Next base: position 20,484 of record RQOL01000622.1, on the reverse strand, counting down.
TATTGTTAAAACAGTTATGGTTAATGGACAGATTGCAGTTTTCACAGAGAAAAGAAAGCCATACTCCCATAGGCAATATCGGAGAGCATGGCAAAGCATATCTCTTCTGATACGGGTGCTACCGAGGACCCAGATCGTGTTGTTGCTGTTGGCGAACACCCCGGACACTGGAGTGTTGTGAAAGTGTCCGGATCGTTCTTGGCGGATCTTATTGACTGGAGTGGCGTGGCAAACCAGCAATGTTCAAAGCTTTTTACGGCTTTGCTTTCTGAGTGTTGTGCTGATATCACAACAGGAACATCACACTGTAGTGCAATGCCGATCCGCTAGAACCACAATCTGAGCCCCGTATTTTGTGTGTGTGCATTTTGGTAGACTGACACCCTCTGTGAGCAACGCAATTTATGCTCAAAAGTTTGTGAAGACCTTTACAGGACTTCTTGGAAGACAATGTTTTTTGTGTTCCTGTGTGCTTCCTCTGGGAGGAATACTTTGAGCCCGTCAAATGATGTTGCTCTTGACATGGCCACATATAACTGACCATGTGTGAACACGGGCTCAGGTAAATACAAACCAACATACCTGAGAGATTGTCCCTGTGCCTTGTTGATAGTAAGGCAGTATGCTAGTCTGACTGGAAATTGCCGTCGCTTGATGTTGAACGGCATCTCCGTGTCTTGTGTTGACAATGTTATTCTGGGAATCATGACCTGCTGGCCTCTGTGTTCCTTCGTGATGATCTCTGCTGTGATCACGTTACGTCGGAGATGGCGTACAATGAGTCTTGTGCCATTGCAAAGACCTTTCTTTGGATTTAGATTCCTCAGAAGAATGATTGTTGCACCAACCTTAAATAAGGAATGTTCGAGATTACGATGTGTATCATCGGATGACCATTATTATTATTTAAAATAAGTGTAAATTAATGTATAATTAGTACATATAAGAAAATTATACCTTGAGTCTAAGTCGATGTAATGGCATTCCGTTAGGAGTTAGATTGTTGATAAACTCAATTGGATATGCCGCCTCCTCATCTGGATCCTCTGTTATCACACTGTCTGTGCTGTAGTATGTTCTGTCAGGAGTCTGTAGTCTTTCCAGAATGATGTCATTGATTTGATGTGAGAAGTCATTCTTTGGGGTAAGACAACAACGTTCTGACATGGTTACCGGATCCAGCATGAGGTGGGACTGTGGTGTATTAGGCTGGGGATAAATGAAGTTGAGCATTTCCTCTTGCGAAGATGTGCATATTTGATGTGGCAAAGTGATATTGTCAAGTGCATCATGTGGTTCTTGTTTGTTGCCGAGTCTTAGAAGCCATTCTGAGAATTCTCTGTAGATTCATCTTGACAGCTCTCATGTTTGTGTGCAGGCGATGTTGTTGAAACTGTGCCCACAAATCACTGATTTGATATGATTTAAGACTCTCTGATACGATTTTTCTCTTCCTGCTTTGGGGACAACAGGTAGAACTTGTCTGAAATCGCCACCAAGCAACATGAATTTGCCACCAAATGGCTTTTCAACTCTTGTGATATCCCGAAGCAGTCTGTCAACTGCTTGTAATGCCAATGCTGGTATCATTGAAGCTTCATCCCATATGAACAGGGTTGTTTCACGCAAACTTGTGCTCTTTGGCTCTGTCTCTTGACATTGCATGTTGATTCCAGCTTCAATGGTATTGGAATTTGGAATTGCGAATGCGATGTTCTGCCATTGATAAGCAGTGTTGCTGCAATTCCTGACCAAGCCATACACTGAACTTTGTGTCCAGATGCATGAAGATTACGAACCAACGTGTTATAGAGAAATGTTTTCCCTGTGCCAGCTGGTCCGTCGAGAAAGTGACAGTTCTGCTCTGATTGCGCTTCAATTGCTTGAATAATGGCTGTGTAAACAACTCGTTGTTCTGGATTCAAGGCAGCGTGCATTTGTTCTCCTTGCTCTCTTTCATGTTCAACATCCATGTGATCTTCCTCTGAAAACATAAACAATAGTTTATTTGGTAGAAATAGAATTATATATTATTGGCTAAATTATTACAGTGAATATCATCATGGTAAGTTGTAAATCACCTTGTTCTGGGATGACAAAGTCGGCCGGTAGCTGAGGAAGGTGATCGTAATTCGTGATGGACAAACCATGAACCTTCAAATTGTTGTCAATATCATGTAGACATTGATACATGTGTCTGTCTTGAAGGTTATGTCTGGATTGTCGAGTTGATCACGTCTGACAAAGTCTTCACTCATTGCTTCTTTGAAGGCGTTGAAGAGTGTTCTGATGTCTGATGGCGTTTGAAAGAGTAGCAATGATGCAAACAACTGTCTGAGTTGTGAAGGCATATGGAAGATGGCAGCTTCATCAAGGCAACGTGTGATTTCGGCATCATCTTCTAATAACCCTAGAGCTAATGCTGCATCTTTGAAGGAGTCACATAGATTACCTTCTACCGTGCGAAGGTCTTCAAATGAAGTAGCACCTCGTTGATGCAATAGCAAAAGTCTGAGTGCAAATTTTTGCTCGCAAGGTCTAGGCTGCACTTGATTTACTCTACCAATGATTGGCATTGTTCTTCGTTGTCTGGCTGTCCATGTTTTTGAACGCTCCTGGAAGACATAATGCTCTGGTATCTCATGATAGAGGTACTGATGTGCAGCTGGATCTTGCTGGTTAAGTTCAAACCATGCTGTAAGTGTTGTTCTATCACCAATGTTGTTCAGTCTTTGTTCGTTATCATTGTCATGAAAGATGACTTGTTGCTCAAATGGTAGATGAACAGAAAGCCGTTTGACTATGTGGCTCTTGTCGTGCGTGGGGAACTGCATAAGCCGATAGACAGCTTCATGTGGTCCAATATATCTTGCATTGATGTATTGGCGCACCTCGTCGTGTTCAATGTCTTGAGGTACTTGCTGTTGATTTTCCTCAAGAATTTCAACATGTGCCATATCATGTCCTTTGTGGATATATTTGAAAGTGTACTTGACACTTTTTACAGTACTGCATATTTCCACGTTGATATGACACTGATATTTGATGATTAGGTGTCTGTTGTGGGCACTACCCAAGTATCATCCAAAATGCGATCATGTACATTGACTGGATGGAGACAGCGTCGTCTGTAGAGAGGATAGCCGTTGACATTAATTTGAGTTTCAGCAACTTGTTCTTTTGGAAAGTGCTTTTTGCATTTGTTGTTTTCCATGCACACGCACTGAGGATTTAAATTTCCACAGGGTCCATGTGTCATGTGCTTTAAGACCAACTTGTGGTATTTTGCATCCTCAGGGTCTGGAATCTCTGCTGATATGAGTTGATCCACCTGATAACGAATGCAATAATTAACGATTTTATAATAGAAATGACGTACAGAACAGTTGTATTGTGCATTGGATAGAAATTTAAAATGAGAAAGAATTATTAGTATTTGCAAATATTACCTGTTGTGGTGTTCGTGGTTTATCAGCTTGTGAAAGAAACAGGATCATGTGTGCGTGTGGCAATCCTCTCTTCTGAAATTCTATGACATACACATGTGCAGTCACATGTCCAAGAATGTTGTTGTGTAGTATGTCTTCGAGTAGTTCTTTGAGTTTCAGTTGAAATACTCGTGTGACAATGTCCGGTCGATCATTGGCCGTCTGATACGGATGAATTTTCTTCAATCTCCTTCCATTTAGGATTGGCAGTCATTGTGAGGAAGATGTCTGGCTTGCCATACTTTCTTACGATTGTCATTGCGTCTTGAAAATGTTGATACATGTTTCTTTGGCTGCCTGGAAAGGATGACGGTAGAATGATAACACGGCCAACATCGATATGTATGGGCTGATTCGGATTTAGCCCTGGCCATCTGGTTTTCGATTTCAGCTCTTCTGTGGAGATGATCCATCAGCCTCGATAAGTGTCAACACGAAGCTGACGTTGATTATTCATAATCCAGTGCAGTTTATTGCCTTCTATCTTCGTATATGCATCTACCAGATACTGTTGAAATAGAAGTGATGCAATGTGGATGGCTGAGAATGCATCCCTGACCTGGATTCTGTATAAATAGTATTCAGCGAGGGTTAGTCTGGTACGACGGTTACGATTGTTGTGGTGTTCACCGCTACGTGTGCTGTCGGCAATCGTTGAAGGTCCAAACTGTAACCTCTGTCACCATGAAAGAAAATCAATGGATACGTGAGAGGATCGGCAATAGAATTTGTTGCGTATATCTTCATAAGATCTCCGCGTCTTGTTTGAATCTGCAATTCTCTATCATCAGGATTCGGTGCACCTCCATTCTGTACTGTGTATATAGCTGCAATTTCTCTGGCAGTAGGATTATCGTATCTGCGATCTTGTTGTGGGCGACCTGTTATAATCATTTTGAATGTCGGAAAAGGCTGATTGTTTGCAATAGCTTGCTGCCGCTGTTCCTCCAATATTTCACCCATGCTTCGATAATGTTGTGCAAATCGATTGACTGCCATTAATTCATTTTGGAGAAGTGCAACAATGTCCAAATCAAGACGTTGTTCTCTTGCAGTGTTTTGCCGTTCCTGCAATGCTTGTTGCGTGTCCATGATGTAAAGTTCTGCGTATTTTCTGGATCTGTCTGTCTCTGTTACACCTGTTAATGATGCAAAGCATAAGTTAGGTAAATAAAAATTCAACTGTAGCCAGCATAAATGAATAATAAGTTATATTGATAATGACTGGAATCATATTGTATCAATTACCTGTCATGTGATATGCCTTTCCATGAATTGTGATAACTGATGGTCCAGCTCTAGCATGGCGTACAATATTAGCCTTCCATGATGCCATGGCCATCAATGAGTTGTATTGGCGGAAGTGCTTTAAGAAATATTTAGATTCGGCAGTATCACCAGTGTATAAATGCATGACACTTACTGGAGGTGGTTCAATTTGATCCAGAGCAATTAAACCTCCCATGCAACATTTGTTGTACTGTTTTTTTGTGTTTTGTTCTTCTTTGAAGTACTTTGCACCACAATGAATACATGTTCTGATCATTTTATTCAAGTGGTGTGGTAATGGGGAGAAGGGGATGAGGTTTTCAGCTTCATTGTTCTCGGGGACAGGGTTTTCAACTTGCATTTGCTGATCTTCAACTGGTTCTGGTATCTGATTTTCATCGGGTACTGGAACTACATCTTGCATCTCGATGTCTACAGGTTGTCCTGCTGCTGGAAGCCCTTGGTTCTGAATGGGAAGCTCTTGGTTCTGAATGGGAAGCTCTTGGTTCTGAATGGGAAGCTCTTGGTTGAGAATGGGAAGCTCTTGGTTGAGAATGGGAAGCTCTTGGTTCTGAATGGGAAGCGCTTGGTTCAGAATGGGAAGCTCTGGTTCCTTGTCCATCTCCATCGGCTGTATCTGTGGAAGGGGATACTGTGTTGGAAATGGCTGATATTCAGGGGCTTCTAGCTGACGGTTTTCGAGCTGCATTTGTTGAAGATCGTTGACTGCTGCAAGTGGGTTATCCGCATTTCCCTCTGTTGAGGATGAAGCTGTTGATTGATCTGTCTGTGATGCTGCATATTCTCCCGCACTTGATTTCTACGCCTGGTGCCGGTTATACTTCTCTTGGCCTTGCGCGGCATGGTTCACGTTGTGGTATGAAAGAGAAATATGAAGTATGAGATATATAATTAGGCCAAATTATTGTAAATGTTATTGCTTGTTGACAATGGTCTTAATAGCAACAACAATGGTAATAAATAAGTATATATAGGTAATAATTGAGAAATTGTTATTAATATACTTATTATGCATAAAGGAAACACTGAATTAAGGAAATAGTTTGTTGTACAGAGGCTCATTTGGAAAGAGAGAAAAAAAAACAAAGATATAAGTTTATTGTCTAAATGAGTTTGTGAAAGAGAAGTGTCCGTTATTTTAAAATAGATTTAGGCGGGCCTTTATTTAGAAGAAAAACACACAATTAAAGAGGCAGATACATCAGCGAGGTAGGAAAACTGTAGTGAAATAATAAATTTCTTACCGAGCCTAGCCTTGTGTCTTTCAAATCCATGGGTAGAAACAAAAGAGAAATCAGAATAGTCGTAAACTTAACGAAAATTAACCTGTTGAATCCAGTGCAGTTGTCAAGAAATCAACAAATTTGGTTACAGAGTAAATTTGTTAAAAACGGCGCCATAAATGTTTGTTCATATATTCCAAATGCATAAAACAAAAGCGATGTTTTTATCCGTGGTAAAGAGTAGGTCGTTTACATAGGTTACATTTGCAAATCATTTAAAAACACAAATATCATTTCGTAATTATTGAGAGAAGTTTGTAAAAGAGAGGTGTCCGTTATTTTAAAATCGATCAAAGTGGGCCTGTTTTTATAAAGTAAACAAATAATTAAAGAGGTATATAAAAGAAAAAACTGCAATGAATAAATTCATTTCTTACCAAGCCTTGTGTCTTTCAAAACTATGGTAAGAAAAGAAAGATATTAGTTATTATAAACTTGAAGTATTTAATAAAAATATGATGCCTGAACAACACGTAACCTGTTCTTGCCATGAAAAGCATGGAAAGAAGAGGAAAAATTATTGACATTATTAAGCGAAATAGCGATAAAGAAGCTTGTTAGCTTATAATGATAGCTTGTTAGGAAAAAACAACATTCATAATACTTACTCAGTGATAAATAATTCCATATATTATTAATTATAACCTATCGATAATTTGGACACTAAATTAAATTAAGCAAAATCTAATTGTGCAAATAATTAGAGGCGGGATTTCTATTGTACTATGTAGCTGTCACGATTGGTTTATACACGTCACGTGTTAGAAAAGGCGGGAAACTTGTTAGTGAAAAGCAATGGTGAAAAGGGAATTCCCCTTCGTCCTTCAGATTGGTTATAAAGGTAGGAGGGAGAAAATGCACATGAAATTGAATTACATCATGGCGGCGATAGCATTCCATGCCAGTCAAGTATAGCCAGTGAGTATAGCAGATTGAGGAAAGGCATGGTGAGAGTCCAACTGCATCTTCTTAAATCATTTCCATCTGAAGAGTATGTATAAAGTATTTCGACTCACTGTTAAAAATGTGTTAACTCCAGTCTCATTTTCTGAGTTTAGATTGCAAAAATCGCTTAAAAAAGAATCATACTGTGAATAAATGACCACCGCTACCTGGTGCAACTGCAACATCGCATTCATGAAAGTGAATACCATGCATTGGGTAAGTTATTAAGTTAAAAGGTTTTGCAACGAAATCATGTCAACATTTATAACTGATAAAGCTTTTTGAATTATTAGAAATATGATTTAAATATTAAAAATACTGGAACATATAATTTGGAACATTTGGAACATATAAATAAGAACATTTGGAACATATAATGAGAACAAATAGTATAGTAATAAAACTTTGACCATGCATGAACAAAAAAATGTGAAATGTTTTTCAAATTTTGGGTTTGAAAAGTAGATAATGTTAGTCAATATTTTGTGTTAATGTCAGCAGTTGTAATTTTATGATGGTTTAAAGTTTTTTATTTTTCATGCATGGCCAAAAGCAGGACATGTGTAAATTCGTTAGGAAACTATTCATTTACACATGTCCTGCATAATTTTTGCGGCCCTTTGGGTGGGCATGGCCACCATCAATGTTCTAGAGAATTCTTTGGTGGACTTCCCACCCTTTTTCTCATGTTTTGGCTTTCTTTGGCCTTTGCCAATTTTGACAAAGGCCTCCTTCTGTGATCTGTGAATACACAATTATGTTATAGGTTTTTTTTGGTGAAGGGATATTATGCAATATTTGGAAGATATCAATTGAACAACTGAGCTTCAAATACAGAAGGTATACTTACACTATTTCTTTGGCGGGGAGTCTTCTCCCTTCCTTGTCATGGAGGGAGAATTTTTTTGTGGTGCCCAACTCTTTGAATTGGGCAGCACACTCCCTCTTCAAACTGAAAATGTCTTTGTACGTTATTTCCTAGGATACAAAAGCAAACAATGAAAGAATTTTCCACGAAAACAATAACCATGAAATATGAATTAATTATTGTGAATTGTGCAAAAAAACTGATCAAATATGAATGAATATATATTTGCTATAATTACTTTTGCTTCATCACCAAGCCAGATTATAATTTTTTTTTCTGGCTCAGGCTTTTTGGTTGCACTCGGAAACCTTGAAGCCATAATAACCTTAAAGCAAACAAATTATAGTTGTTTTTCTTTAATAAGGATAATTGGTGTGTGAAAAACAGAACATGTTTGCATGAAGTTGTACTGATACAAAATCAAAGGACAACTGCTAAACTGCAAATAGTGAAAAAGCAATAAGATAATAGTGATTTAATTGGCAAGTAGTAAGTTATACATATGGTTGGTGAACATAAAAGTAATGGAGACTTTCATTATCTGAGCACATTGAAAGAAAAGTACATACCAAAATCTGAACAATGTAAAAATGAAAAGGATAAAATGCCAACTACCAAACTGCAAATGCTGGAAAATAAGATAATTGTGATTGAAATGGTATAAGTAGTAAGTTTACATATGCTTTATGAACATTATAGTAATGGAGAACCTCATTATCCAAGTAACATTGAACTGAAAGTAACATACCAAAAATGTGCTAAACAAATAAAAAATCAATGGGCAGGGCAACTGCCAAACTGCAAATACTGGAAAAAGAATAAGATAATTGTGATTGAAATGGTAAGTAGTAAGTTATACATATGCTTAGTGAAGACAATAGTAATGGAGAATATCATTATCCAAGCAATATTGAACTGAAAGTACATACCGAAAGTGTGTGAAACGAAATAAAAATCAAGGGGCAGGCCAACTACCAAACTGCAAATACTGGAAAAAGAATAGGATAATTGTGATTGAAATGGTAAGTAGTAAGTTATACATATGTTTAGTGAAGACAATAGTAATGGAGAATCTCATTATCCAAGTAATATTGAACTGAAAGTACATACCGAAAATGTGTGAAACGAAATAAAAATCAAGGGGCAGGGCAACTGCCAAACTGCAAATACTGAAAAAAGAATAAGATAATTGTGATTTATATGGTAAGTAGTAAGTTATACATATGCTTTATGAACATGATAGTAATGGAGAACCTTATTATCCAAGTAACATTGAACTGAAAGTACATACCGAAAATGATCTAAACGAAATTAGATCAATGGGCAACTGCCAAACTACAAAGACTGGAAAAAGAATAAGATAATTGTGATTGAAATGGTAAGTATTAAGTTATACATATGGTTGGTGATCATAATAGTAAAGGAAAATCTCATTATCCAAGTAGCATTGAACTGAAGTACATTACCGAAATCTTTTTTCTTCAGTATAGGAAGGTTCAACAATGAAAACAATTGAAAAACTGAACGAAGACTGGAAAAGGAATATCATCAGTTAAATACATGGAAATAGTTGGCATGTAATAAAAAATTCGGGTATTATTTGTAAATGTCTTTATTAATATGTAAAAGTATAAATAATTAGTAATGAGTTAAAAACAATTTACCTGTTGACTTGTGGCTCTACTTTTGACAATGAGGAACACGAACGGAAAATATTTTTGGCGCCTTGCGTAGTGAAGATAATTTTGAATATGAACACCATGGCAACAGATTGAAGATGGCGTCGTATAACAAAATTAGATAACTGAAATCGAGGCCTCCTGGAAATGTCACAGATTGCGTAAATATTGTTAGTATGTGGGTGGAAACACCCTGGTAGTGGCCTGATAGTCTGAAATTTAGTTATGAGAAATGACTACAGAAAATGAAGACTTTCAAGAGAAGCATAGGTAATGTTGCACGCTTCACTGGTAAATTTATATTCAGGTAAATAGTACATTTATGTTGTAAGATATACAGTTTTTGTTGCAAGTATAAAATTTATAAGTTGAGTCATCTCCTTTCAACCTTTGTTGTGTGTTCTTAATATTCTATCATCAATCATGCATCTTCTTCATTCTCTGTGTATTTATCAATGAAAGGGTACTACAAAGTATAAAGTATAAAAATATATTAACAATATTTCTATACTACAAAGTATAGAAATATATTAACAAATTGGAGAACATATGATTGCCTACAAAGACTTAAAAAACTGCTTGAACATACTATTCAATGCAACATGAAAAATAAAATTATAAATACAATGCTACATCATACTCAAAAATACTATACATGACCATGCAATACTATACTGTATGATACTATATATATATACAATCATGCAATACTATATTGTATCACACTATATCTAATATATATGTTGTATATTATCAAGAAACATTGACTGACAGGGCGCACTTCGTGCGCTCATTTGCTTCCTCTCATGCCCCTTTCAACCCCACGTACAATGGGTTAGCTAGCTACGCTCGCCTGTCTATCTATTATCAAGAAACATTGACTGACAGGGCGCACTTCGTGCGCTGCATTCACTTACGCTCATGCCCCTTTGAACCCCACTTACAATGGGTTAGCTCACTGCGCTCGCCTGTCCATCTATTATGAAGAAACATTGACTGATAGGGCGCACTTCGTGCGCTGCATTCGCTGACGCTCATGCCCATACATATATACATACATACATACATACATACATACATACCTACATACCTACATACATACATACATACATACATACATACATACACACATGAGCCGGGCGCGGTCGCTTCGCTCCCTCCCCGGAGCCCGTCAAGTAAGAAAAGCTTAATCTGGTTGGCGCGCTTTGCGCGCTGCATTCGCTCCCGCTCATGCCCATACATACATACATACATACATACATACATACATACATACATACATACATACAACATACATACATACATACATACATACATACATACATACATACATACATACATATAAACCTACTATATACCTACTATACAAAGATACTACACCTACTATACCTATTATACAAACATACTATACTTACTATAAAAACATACTATACCCACTATAAAAACATACTACACACACTATACATACTATACCTAGAATACAAACATACTATACTTACTATAAAAACATAGTATACATACTATACCTACTATAAAAACATACTATACCTACTTTACAAACATACTATGCCTACTATACCTACTAAAAAAACATACTATACATACTATACCTACTATACAAACATACAAACACTTTGTGAAAGTTTAAATGAGGAAAATCGTGCAATTAGCGCCTGAAAATTTCATAACTTTGACTTTGTTTTCATTGGGCCTAAGCGTTGTAAGCATGCCGAAGCAACGCTTACTACGAAAACAACAACTATTTCAACTTAAAATACAAAACAAAGCTATCACCTGTGTTTTCTATTGTCTTCTGCAACTCTCCAGGGTCTTCGAAATAAATAGTAGTTTTTTGCTAAGATAATTCAGGTGGTAAAACACTTTGAAAGGCCCCTTTGTGTGGAAAACAAAAACACGCATCCTCTTCTTTAAAAGTACCTGCTGCAACCGAGGGCGAAAAACGAAAAACGATCGACAACGCACGTGGGTCGCGCGAAAAGAGCCAATCAAATTACAGCAAAAGGCGAAACGGGTCACTTGAAGAGCGAATACTCTGTTCGAAAATGGAGTTCGCAACGCGAAGTTGGAAGTTTCGCCAGCGTAAACCGTAGTTTTTTCGTGACAGCACAATAAATGGTTAAATTAATAAACTAAACATTCAGTGTGAATTTCATTGCCATATACCCACATACAAAAAGCCTTTGTGATCACACGGTTCGCCGTTTCGGCCCATTGTTTTGAGGCGTTCGACCTATTGTTTCGGGTCGAATCCATTGTTTTTGGCAAGGAAAGTGCGTCATCACGTGACTCCGCAGAATATATATATTAGATGGTTTCTAAAATTTAGATATATAAAATTAAAAACTAAAAAATTTCTGGGTCAAATAGATCGTCCGAGTCATTTTATCAACACTTCTTCTAAATTTAAATTCACTCCCTTTACTTCCAAAAATCAAAAACACTGTCCCTATTTTCATCATCTTCACTCCAACAACCTGAATATAAGGCTAAACTGCACAGTCGTGGAATTCCATTCTAAAGTATGTGATGATGATGACGATGATGATGATAATGTCATTTATGGTATGTTTATAAAGTTGTCATGTATTGTTGCGCAACTAGTGTTAGGCAAGCAAGCTAAAAATTATTCACTCTGATTTCTGAGAAAAATAAATGAAACCGAAAATAAAATCTCCCCTGAGAATGCGAACTCGAAACATGATAAACTACGTACAAAACTGTAGCTAAAAGAACAGCGAATCCAATAAAGATAACTAGATTTCTGAATAACATATTTTTGAATTTGCATAAAGAATTCACTGCAGCAAATGCAGAATGCTGTGAAATGTTCAATACTTCAAACACACTTCACCAACTTTAATGTTCACCTAGGGAGGCCAATATTTCTCCAATTGACCCAAAAATACATCAACATAAGGGACTGTTGGTTTTTATGCCTTAGGTTGGGGACAAAGAGAAATGCTTATTTAGGCAAAATTTTTAACCAAACTTGTAGACTATAAGAATTCATCAACAGATATAAAAGCGTAAAAGTGTCGGGTGTTGCTTTTTCTATGGCATCACTTTCTCAAGGGAAATTTTCCCTTCTTTAAATAAGGATGTAATATACACTCTTGGCTGCCAGTCATCAACTCTTCTGGGTTTTCCATCACTATTCTCAAGTGGTGTCTGGAATACAGATAGATAATGTCCACTGTTACCAATGTCAGGCTTTCGCTGTGGTATTCGCTTTGCAGAAGGACCAGTCCAACCATGTATGGAGCAAATCTCACAAACAGGCCCATTTTCACAATAAGAATTTTTTACATATTCCATAAAGAGTTTTCCGATTCTGGTCAAAAGACTGCAAAATTTTGCTTGCATAACCTGACTTGGGCACTGTTTTTTCTTGTCGTCTGTAGTGGTTACATTATACTGTAAAATGTAATCCTTGTTCAAGAAAAACATCTCATCAGCTTCTTCAGAAAGTTTACTTCCGGGGGCTTGGCCCCCTGGACCCCTACCAGGGTGCTTCCCTGGACCCCCAACGACCTTAGGCCATTGCGTGTGCTCCTTTGGCACGCCATGTACCCCCGGAACAGCAAAACACCATTTTCAAAAACTTCTTGCCCACCCTGAAAAAATCCCCCCACCCCAATTTTTTGGAGCTGGCGCCGCCACAGGTCCATATACTTTGTATAGTCAACATGATTGCAATCAACTGGAAACAGCTTTCTATTTTCATGATATAGACGAACTATTTCACTTGCCCATACTGTTCCAGTAGATCCAATAATAGCTTTGGGTCTGATAAAAACTGTGTGCTTCTCAATCTCATTGAGAAGCTTTCCATTGCCATCCAGATCTTCTGAGGATATTTTTGTCACAATTCTATGTGAACCAAATACATTAATTTCTGTGGCAAGTCGTATTTCAGCAACTTCCGTTGTTTTTTGGCATTTGACAAAGTCAAAATGGTCACATGTGTTGCACTTGAAAAACCCTCACTGGTACCATTCCGAATGTATCCTTTATCATCAATACTATGTGGGGGGGGGACGCCTCACATTCTCACATTGTTACGTGCAATCTATGAAAATGAGTATTTTCGTTGTGGCTGTCTTTCGTGGCTTCTGAAAACACATGAGCCCTTTTCCAATATGACGAGAAGCATGCACTGACCTTGAGTGTTTGGGCTTACATATGTTTAAAAGGTCTCTTCCTTCATTCTTGATTTGTATACATTTCTTGCAAATGCTGTCTACTTTTCATATCTTTAGCTGCAAGAAGATGATCAAAAACATGTATTCTATCCCTTAAAATTGATGTTTTATTTTCTAGATGATCAACAATTTGCACAGGCCAACTTGATTTCTTTGAATCAAACAATTCCATTTTTTGTGAACTCATTTTCAAGAGCCATCTTCTTTTCCTTCCCTTATCTTCAGTGACTTTCTGCATGGCAAATGTTGCACAGCTTGGAGAACATATTCATCCAAATAAATGAACCACCATTTGATATTCAACAGGCTCCAGTGCTTAATCACCGCCTGGGTACCACAAGAATCTCAACGCATTGACATTGTCAGGGCCACTCTCACCTGATGGAACATTGCTTCAACATCGGCCATGAGGTCTATGGGTTCGTTTCTGAATCTGCAAAGTACACCAATTAGGGAATTCGTCAAGTCAGGACCTTGAAGGACTTTATCGTTGAGTGAAATATTCTTGAACTTTGCAGCACAGTCAAACACAATTCTCACTTTGTCTGGCTTCTTTGGATGCGTCACACTATGGTGGGGCAGGTACCATAGTTTTCCATTGTTCAATTCGATTTCTTTTTCTGTCTTGCATAACCCCTTACAAGTAAATCGTCAATGAATGTGGTTTATTTCTGTTTCAAACTCGGATCTTCTTGCAAACGATTTTTCCGGTATTCCAACCGCTTCTGGGCCAGTCTTCGGTTATTCGGCAGGTCAGGAGGATTTCCTTTCCACGAGATTGAAACATTGTAATGGTCATCATGTAACTGTATCGAGTCTTTAAATACTGTAAGTGCTCTGCAATCTTCCACCGACATCGTTTTCTGGCTGTCAACATTTGACTCTCCAAAATCTTGGTTGAAGTACCTCTTCAACTGATCATAGAGCTTGTCATCAGATGGAACAGAGTCAGAGAGGAAGCATTCATCACCATGGTTGTAGGAAAAGCCGATTGGGCCATTGAGCGTCCAACCAAACATCATCTTTTTGGCATATGGGCCACCGTTTTCACTTTTCCGCATTTCTTCTGGCTACAACGCATCTGGCACATCCACACCAATTAACAAGTTCACCTCACCATCGAAAATTTCATCCGGCAGCATGATTCCATTCAAATGGGGCCATCTGCTTAAGTCTTCTGGACGGGCAAGCGCTCATTCAAGATATTCATCTTCTTTGTGGAAAATATATTGGCATTTGAAGGCATTGCGTCTCCTCAAGGTTCATCATTTCTAAGCTGACTACTGACGTCTGGTAATTAGTATCAACGCCACTGATAGTAGCAACAGATGTTTGATGTTTCGTTCCAGTCACACCAAGTTCTTTCAGAAGGACTTCACTGCAAAAGGAGGCAGTGGATCCACTTTCAAGAAGGGCATAGGTCTTGATTGAGTTGTCACTTTCTGCTCCTTTCACTTTCAGGGCACTATCGGCAACCCCTTGTTAACTCGCCTCTGTTCATCACAGGTTGGTACTCTGACAAACATTTCATTGGGCTCATTCGAATTAGTCTGGGTATTCTTTCTCCACTCGTCCCCTCGTTTTTTCTCATATGCCACCACAGAGTCGTGTATTGCTGTTAGATGTTTACGGCGTATATCACCATCAGGGAGTGAGCAATCTTTTCCTTGTTTGCATCCAGCTGAAAAATGGTAGGATGATAGGCAGTTATCACAGAGCTTCTTTGAGCGGATCAAGTTGAAAATTTCCTCTCCGCTTTTCTTCTTGAATTCATCACAGTTAATCGACGTTTTTCTCGCAGCAGAGCAGTAATGTCGCACGTTCTTTGGACTGCCATTAGATCTTCTGTCATTCATCTGGATACTGAAATTCAGGCTCCGCTGTTCATTCACTGAACTGGGCATTCTGCGGGTATTTCTGAAAGACTGATCTCTGTTTACACTGTCCATAATGGTACCAAAAGCCGAATCGCTTCTCATTTGATACTGTCCTGATAAGGCATCGTACATCTTCAACTGTGGGTTCCCTTTGACACGATCTGATAACTTGAACACGTGATTGCCAACGAGACTTTACAAAGTTTGGGCAGGACTCCAGAACCTTCAGAAGTCTCTCTTCGTTTTTCATTTGCGTCAATCTACCAACCGCTTTCAGAGTTATTTCGCGATTCTCGAGGTCATCAGCCAGTTCTTGCAAACCTTTTCTGTCACCAGGTTTTACCACAGGACCATCCGATACTTTCTTCAGCCATCAATTTGACATGGTGTAAGCGTCACTAATGCCTTCTGCTAAGATCTGTTTGGCCTTCGTGTATTGATACTGAGGTTCCAGGAGAATGCATCTTTATATCGCCCTTGTTGCCTTCCCTCAACAGAACTGTATCAGGAGTTGTAAATGTCTACAGAAATCATAAGTATTAATTTTCTGCCTACGTAGCGTGTCAGCTGCGCTGGCTGTTGCACAGGCGACGAAAAGAACGCCTGATGGGCAATCGGCGACTCTCCTGAAACTCAATGATCATGATCATGATAACTGCTATAAATTATAATTTCTACAACTAATTCAAAACAATGTGTATCTCATTCAATTTTACTGTTAATTTAAGCTGAGATCACGAGTAAAATATAACTACAATAAAATATCTTATTGCTTGTTACACGTTATAGCTGTATTCCCTCACCCTTGTAGAAACTCAAAACGCTCCCAGGGGGCTTAACATAGCTTTTACGGTACTGTTATTACGATATCCCATTTAATGCAATGCACAAGCTCTGTTACTAAGCATAATTATATTAATCAAACATCTAACATTACTTACAAACAATAGCGAAATGTGAACTCACTTACCTGCAATAGCTCCATTAGTATTGCCATTTCTAACAATTTTATTCTGAAAAGATCGAATGAAAAGAAAATACTTTATTGGATTGCCATCAAACACATTCAATTCTGATTTCGGTAGAAGGGCAGCAACTGTCAATTTCTTCATTGTATCTAGGTACTCTTCTCCGATAACTTTTGCTCTCGAACATGTTTCTTCAACAGGGTTGCGGTTCTGTTGAGGAGTGCATTGTTCTGCAAATGGATTCAAAGTGAGTTGCTGTATTGGACTGGGTGCTGGTGGAGGCTGGGCATTGTGGGTTCTTCTTTCAGTTTTGAACGAGTTTCTTTCTGGGTGATTCGTTCAACAATTGTATTTGCAATCCGGTTGCCAATGCAAATTCCTTGCAGAGTCGTCGGATGCTTCCGCAAGCAAGGATGCCTTTGGTTTTGCGCGTTTCAACATCATGTCCTGGAGTACGTATTTTCCCGACTTCCTTGAGGTCTTGGAGCTTCTTGAATGGGAAAGGGAACTGGAGGAGCGTGATGCGACTTCGCTAACCGAATCTTTGGGACCAACATCATCCAGTGGAGGATCTGGCCATCTCGTGAGAGAATGGGTTACTACCGATACTCTTTCCATTACGCCGAGAAATCTTTTCTCAGCTTCTTTCATATATACCAGGCATTCTTCAATGTCACCCTTGTCAGTAATTGCGTCTTTATATTCCTCGCAAGCTGTCTTGAAGTCTTCAAATGTCCCGATGAGCCTGTTTTCTGCCAATCTGATTTCTTCCAATGGTTTTCCAATGTCCAAAACTTCTGAAACGCAGTTCACAGCTTTCGTTAACTCCCGCATTACCTCTGGTCTTCATCAGGCTTCTCATGCTTCTAACGTTAATACCATCTTCTCCACACAGCGCCATGACTTCTAAGTTGATAGTCGCAAATTAGATACGAACTGATGTAGCTGCTCAGCAAATTCAGATACAATGCGCTGCATTCGCTTGCGCTAATGCCTCTTTTAACCCAACATACAATGGATTGACTGATTGCACTTGCCTGTTTATCTATTATAAAGAAACATTGAATGAGAGGGCGCACTCAGTGCGCTGCATTCGCTTACGCTCATGCCCCTTTCAAACCCCATGTGGAATGGGTTGCCTCAATGCGCTACCCTTTATATCTATTATCAAGAAATGTGACTGATAGGGCGCATTTTGTGCGCTGCATTGGCTAACACTTGTGCCTCTTTCAACCCCAGGTACAATGGGTTGTTGCTGCGCTAGGGTGCACTTTGTGCGCTGCATCCGCTTCGGCTCATGCCCCTTTCAAACCCACATAGAATGGGCTACCTCGCTGCCCTACCCTGTTTATCTATTATCAAGAAATGTGACTGATAGGGTGCACTTTGTGCGCTGCATTCGCTAACACTCGTGCCTTTTCAACCTCACGAACAGTGGGTGGGCTGGCTGTGCCAACCAGAGGTGGGCACAGCCAGCCTCGTGGTGGGCACAGACTCGTGGTGGGCACAGATTTGCTTATGCTTATGCCCCTTTCAAACCCACGTTGAATGGGTTGCCTCACTGCGCTAGGGTGCACTTCGTGTTCTGCATTCACTTACATTCATGTCTCTTTCAACCCTACGTACAAAAGGCTGACGTACAAAAGGTTGGCGTACTGGTTGGCGTACTTCGTGCGCTGCATTCGTTTACACTCATGCCTCTTTCAACTGACGTACAATGGGTTAGCTCGCTGCGCTTGCCTGTCTATCTATTATCAAGAAACATTGACTGATAGGGCGCACTTGAAGGGCTGCATTCGAGCGCTGCTCGTGGCCACCGTTTATAGCAGCTTGCAACGAGGAGTGTTTTGTTCCCACTTTGCTGGTAGTATCAAATCCGCTTAAAGCATGAAGAGCAGGTAATACATCAACCCATTTGCTTGAAATTTCTTTTATCAGATCATGCTCTGGAAGACTTTCCTTGTCTGCCTAAACCAACAATTCACGCAACTGGAGGCCAGCCCAAGTTCTGAAGTGGTATAAAGTGCAAATAAACACTCTATTGTCTGCTTGTTCAAGGCCACTATCAAGGGAAAATTTCTTGGATGTATCCAGAATGAACAGCGCAGGCATTTTGACATGTCATCAACATGAGAACCACCCAAATATATGGTTCTAGTTCTATGAATGTTTTCCAGATCTATTTGATGAAAATTTTTTGCAGTTTTATTTTGTTGTCCTGAGAAGCCCAAAACCGTTCCATTTCCACTGGAAGTGGTGTCTCACATTGATTCACAGTTACTTCGATTGGGTCACACTTTACTCTCCTCAAACACACAAGATATGCAGGAACGAACTCAATAGGTTCTCTGCGAAATCTCCAAACATTTTCAATTTCAGTTGCCTCACAGCCTCACAGCACCCCTTCTTGCGTAGGCCATGAAGTTGGTGACAACCAAAACGAAGTGTTTATTTCCAGATACATTTTTAGGTCACGTTGTAGCTCGCGCTTCGTTGTTTTCTAAACAATCCATCTTTTGTCAGATAGAGAGGAGCAGTAGAGAGCTCAAACTGAAGCAGCTTGCGTATATCATATTTGTGAGATCTTCCGATTTCTATATATTTCATAGTATCCATATTCTTTCCAGACATGAACTTGTTTTACATGACTTTTTTCCCTTGGCTTCCAATATTGTTTTTATTGATTTTATCGGAAAGCTTTTTTGACTTATCTGCTGTCCTTGTGGTTTTGAATTCCTTGTAAGAATTCTCACCAGTTTCAATACAGTTTATCAGATACGATAACAGACAAACAACCATGTTTTGAAAAGCTGAGCCGATGTCATCTGCTATCTCTGGCTCCATCATAATTAATCCATCAATATCACACTTATATTGCAAAAGGTATTTATTCATGCACAACTTATGACACATCAGGTCTTCAGCAAACAAGCTCTTAACATCCTCCAAGGGTGACGAACGTGCAAAAACGTCATCCAAGTTGAATCTGTAGGCTGCTAGGAAGGTTTTAGCATGCTTTTCGTTGCAAATGCGAAACAATTTGAGCTCACCATTACTACGAGACTCATTGCATATGATGCAAACAGCTTCAGTAGCCTCAACCAGCCTAGATCATTTTGAGAATGACGGATGTGGAAATTCAATCTAGTCCTTTTCAGTTGTAGTAGTTTCATATTCATTTCTTTTACTTCTGAAAAGGATGGAATTTTGATTATGGTGCAAATGTCAATGTCGTGGCTCCACAGGAATTCGATTACTGCTACCACAGTTTCCTTGCTCATGATATGAAAACCTCAGTGATTTGCAACGACAGCGTGCTTTTTTCAACAAAATTGCTTACTCGAAAAGCCTTTATTTCTGTTCCTATGCTCACCAAACTGCGTGTCATACTTCAAAACAGTGCCTTTGACTTCGCTACAATAATTACAGTGAAAATAATACAAATTTGGCAGTTTTTAAGACATGGGTTGTATTTCCGTAGGCGATATAGTTGTGCGTCCGAGAGTCGTTGAGTTGTGGGGTCCATCGATTAGAAATACCCAAGTGGAAAGAACGAAAAAGTTTTAGCTGCTCAAAACATGTGCTGTGCTTTTTCTCAAATCCGCAGTTTGGAGGGACTCGATTTTAGTTATGATGATTTTATTAATCCAAACCACGTGACCCAAACAATAACTATTGCATAATAATTTAAGCCAATCATAGTTCAAGAAGAGGAAGCCTTTGTTGATTTGTTGCAAAAAGTAACTTTCCCTATTGTTATAAAACAATGATCCACGCATATTTTGATTCCAATAATTCCAAGTATGCATAGATAATTCAATATACACAGGCTTAGGCGTGGGCAACAAGGCCTGTGCCCAAGC